>VYXH01002831.1:584381-603828 GCA_013397275.1 Burhinus bistriatus | reverse complement strand
AAAAGGCAGAAATTGGAGTTGGTTCTCCTGAGAGCAGGATGAGCAACTACACTGTTTAGGCAGAAAATCTGAAAAAAAAAGAGATAGGTGATTATCTACATCTATTTTCTTCCCTTTTTACAAGTTCAGAAGGAGAAAAAACACACATGTAAGGGATCAGTATCAACTTTAAGATGTGGAAACTCAGTACTTGGGGGATTCAGAATTGATCTTCTGCGTGCCAAAACCCTAGTCACAACTGTTTTCCCCCCAAAGACCGCTCACCCCTTCAGATGGTGGGACCCCTCCATATATCCAAGGAGTATCGTAATGCTGCTTACGGAGAAACTTATCAAATCCACAGTTACTTTATTACCTCCCTGGGTCTAACATCAGGAGAGCCATAAAGCAGTCCTATCAGTCTTTATGAACAACACACCTTTTTTCGTTTGTTTGTTTTTTCCCCTTTTTTTAAATGTATCATTCAACAATACATCGTGCTTACACAAAACTGAGTGCTTATAAGGGCTATAATCTTCATTAATATGCTGTCTGTCATTGGCAGCTGGATCAAACGCTCTACTGACACCTTTTAGTTTAAAAAAGCAAGGACATCACAGACAACGTGACCTTCAGAAAATGGAATGAGGGCTACTCGCTCCGTAGGAATCTCCACAACATCTCCTTCATCAATAAGCATATATACAGAAAAAAAATAGATCCCCTAAACTGCATCACTGATGGGTGTAGATACATCTAGAACAGCCATCCTTGGTTTTGTGGTCTACTTTTGTATCGAGTTCAGCAATCCAGTATTTTAGCCTTCTTCAGCTACAAACACTTCACCAAAACCCTTTAATTTTCATATTCTTTTGCATCCCTGGGATCTGTTTTTCCAGTCTGCTAATGTGTATTCCACCAAGGTGAACAGCAGAGGAAATGGCTAGATTATTAGCTGTCTGTCTTACGGGCAAAAAAGCACACATATTCTCTGAAAACACTTTTTCTTGTGCTCAGTTTACACGTGTAATGATTTCCACACCTCCCAAATGCACCTCAGTGATCCATTTTTAAATTAGAAGTACTAGCAAAAAATAAAAATAAAAAATCCACAACTCAAAGCATGAGTATTTCACCTGCTGCTGTTGTATTTTGTTGTTTTCTGCTTGCTCTCTCTCCCTCTTGTGAGCCCAGCTGATGACCGCTAAATTTGACTTCCAGACATACAAATACCCACACCAGCTTTCGGCATCTTTCCTTTGCTGAAATCAAGCCAAAACACCCTGCAAGTGGCTGCTCCCAGCAGCTGTTAAGAGTTTACCTAAAGACTCAAAGAGGGAGATTGAAAAGATGCTCCTTTACCTGAAACTACCGGTATTACAGACGGGAGGAATGAGGAACAGAGTGGCTGGGCAGTCCTTTCATCTGCTCAAGAGAATCACCGAGAGTACGTCTGCATCCTCAAGTCAACGAAACCTAAAGACTTAGCTCCAACTTGGTGATGCTCACTTCCTCAGACAATATTCTTGAGCTGCTTTAAAACCACAAGCAAACGTTCTGCATTCGCCCTGTGTTGCAAGTGTGAGGCAGGGCTGGATTCCTGCCGCCTGCAACAGACCTCCTCTCCAATCTTTATGGAGTTTCCCTTCCAAAGAAAGGTCAGATAAATGTTAGTATCTAAGCCACGCACTTGGGCAGTGACTCAAATCTGCAGCCTCTCCCTCCGCCTGCTTTAAATCTCAGTTTCTGCAAGCCTGCAAACCCAGGCTCTAGACTCAACTTACCCAGAAGAAACTCAGCGTGAACAGCTAAAACCTTCTGCAGATTTCGTACTGCCTGTCGCATATACCAGGAAGCGGAGCCAACAAAAATGATCACAATTTCAGGCTTTATTTAGCCAGATAAGCCCCTATGCTATGTGAGCTCTGGGTATCATTGACTCTACGTATTTAGGAAGAGTTGTTAAAGCCTCACTGCACTGTCCCCATCTGCTGACAGCAAAGACCTACATCCCAAAAAACAAAGCAAAAAGTAAAAACTCAAATAATAGCTTATTTGGAACCCTACTGGATATGAAACTAAGGTTAAACTAAGTATCAATATTAAATTGTGGTCTCCAGTAAGTGGACAAAGGACGAAAAACTGCTTCTAAAAGGAGTTTTTAACTGGAATTTGCGAAGTGAGGCTGAAGTCGTAAGAATGGACGCACAGAGCATTTTAGAAACCACATTCAGAGTGAAAAGCTCCAAATGACTGACATCGTTTCGGAAGAGTTCAGCAGGATCAGCTGACATTTCAAAAAGCGAGGCTATTTTCCTCTCTCAGACGTGTACACAAATGAAGTATCACTTAAAACACGCAGGGGAATTCATCAAGGGAATTCCAAGGAACCAGCACATCGCAGTCTGTATTACACAGTTATGGGCAAATTTTAAGTTTAGATTTCTGTAAGCCAGTTTCTTCTGAAATATAAACATCTGACAACTCTAATCAGATTACGCGTGGTTAAGACCTTCCCTTCTTAATATTGCTTTTAGCTCTTACTTGCTTGTAATCCCTTCAAAGTATATGACGCTTCCCAAAGGACCGAGAAAGGCACTTTTACAGATCAGGTCCTTTTATTCAGGACATATTTCCTTCTGACAACTGAACGGAAAAAACTATACTGTCAAAAGACAGATGTCTTTCATACAGGCTATAACTGGCAGACAGCGAATACCAAGAAACACCGGCTGAAGGATACCGTATATTAAGAAAATGGGTACAACTCTGAGCCAAAATACAGTGCGTTTACACAAACTTTGGCAGAAGAGCAAAGCCTTATCTTCAATGCAGCACTTGCGCTTACACAAGCCTGTCGTTTGCATATACTGTAGGTGTAAGTAGCTGTCGCAACAAAGCTGAAACTAAACTAACAGTCGCTATAAAACAGCCTGGCCAGCTTACTCTCAGCATGACCTGGGTGGGAGCTAAGCACACCGGAGCAACCGGGTGGGCAGGCAGCTGGGCTCCCAGCGCCAGGACCTCCTGCTGCCCTCCAAAATTCACAGTTCAAAGAGACGAGAGAGAACCGCAGCTACGCAGGCAAGCCAGCAGAAAGTTCTAAGCATGATCAGCCCTATGTGGATATTACCCATCCACTTTATACAACAAAAAAAACCCAAATAACCCAGGCCTGTCTCCAGGGCCACGCGGAGCCAGAGAGCCGGACTGCAATCACTTCCGAAATCAGCACACTTTCCAGGTCTGTCTTACTTCAAGAGTTTTTATTTCCACTAGCTAGATGCAAGACATGCCAAATTTTAAATCTTATTTTTTAAAGGCTGGAAGACACAAAAGCTACTTGAACTTGTAAACGAGCCTTAATTTAAATAGAAAACCCTGACAAAATGCCAATTACAGCTTCACATACCTGCAGTTATCTTCCCATATCTAACAGTACTTTAAAAAACAGTTCACTTCCTCAGCTCTAACATACTGTTTTAAAAAAAATACACGTTTCATTGTTTGAAAGTAGTTCTTGCATTCAAGGTCCTACACTGGAATAAGAAAGATTTGAAACTAGGTGGGTTTTTTTCTTTTTGAACTCTATAACAGCTATTTAGTTTAATCATTAAAAAATTTTCCATCATTAACCTCTCAAACATGGTATATAACAAAACAACCGATTAAGCTATAACACAGATGTTTACATTGCTTTTAAGACTACGATAACTCTCCGAAGGCAAGCCTTTAGCACCAACTTGGCAATGGTCTTTGCCCAATAGAGAGTGCCAACAGGCTATTTTGCTAAAAAAGATCAGGTATTTCAGGAAACCCTGGGCTAGTTATATACTCTTGCAATCAGCTACAACAAAGGATTTTATTCTTCTTTGAGGGATATTATAGTTACAAAAGGAAGGCAATAAAAGTTTACAATCGTTACCCAAACTAGCAGGAACAGGATTACAAGTCGATGGTTGGATCTAAGCCCAGCATTCAAGAGAAGCCAACAGCGAAGCAAGGACTTGCGTTACTTGCTCAGGATGAGAAGCTTGCGCCGCTTGCGTGGGAGAAAAGGTCAAACAAACCCCCTGGCCTGAGATAAAGTTTTGTAGTATTGGACTCTGACCTCAGCTTTTAAACCATGCTCAGGTAGGAGCGAGACAGTTTAAACTCATTATTCCTTCGGCCTGCTCCAGTTCGGTACCGCAGAGATCCCAAAGCTGGGCTGCAACACCGAGGCTGAACGGTCATTTGACCTTTAAGTCACTTCAAGGGCTCGAGGGTAGGGGTTTTTTTGTTTAGCAGTTTTGACTAATTTAAAGTTTTTCTCCAGTGCAAACTTACTCAAGCTAAAAATGACTAAGACGGAGAAAAGTGCTGTCGATAACTGCTGTTTATTAAAGCTCCGTAGATCTGCATGGAGCTCCCTAGGAGGACACATGCAGCACTCCATGGACAGCACAGAGATGATGAAACCAGTCCCCCATCCCTCTCCCCAAGACGAGAGGCTGAGCTCGTGCCAACCCCCTGATGACTTTCCTGGAGGAACTAGAGCGGTAGGGTAGGACCAAAGGCCAACACGTTACCTGCTGTTGGGAGTTGTAATCGAAGAGCCCCACGGTGGCTGCAGCTGAGTCCACCGGTACTTGAGTGCCAGAATAATCAAACTGAAGAGGCTCCATGCCAACGTGCTCCATGGGATCCAGAGGGACACTCTGGGACTCGATGTTGGAGAAATCCTCCACCGGCTTGGCACCGTTAGTACTTGCCAGCTGGGCTAAGCCCTCTGATCCATTCTGGTTTGGACCCAGAAGATCTACTTCACTAGCAGAGTTCTGGCAATTACCAGGCGTACGGCTACGCAGAAAGAAGAGATACTCGTCACTAAGCATGTCCATTTAATGCTATGTCACACAGCATCGACTAACAGCAACAGACACTAGTACTCACCAGAACTGCTTGTAGATGGTGTGATAAAAAGGGAAAAATAAATAAAAGGAGGGTCTGAAATAGTTCCCTAAATGAATTCTACAGAACAATTTATGTATTTTTTTTAAAGAAAAAAAAAAAACAAGCAAAAAAACCACCCCCAAAACTCCCAGTTCCCCCGCCTCAAAGACCTGTTACAGTACAAGCGTAAAAAATTTCAGTTTCTTTTTTCTCCTCAATTGAGAGAGTCAGTCATAACAAGGCAGGATGTCAGAAATGCCCAAGTTATTTTTTCATAAAGCTATTTGGTAATTATTAACCATGTGACGCTCTGGCACCGTATCTCACTTGAAACCTTTCTAAAGGAGCTGCCATGGCTTCCTAATTACCTAACATCAGCGTTGGACTCAAGTGGGAAATGGTTCATCTCAACGCAAGGCCAGCAGCATGCGCCTCACAGCACATTTGCTTTGCTTTTACAGTTTTCCTACATGTCAGTAAGAGGCAGAGCAAGCAGGTAAGCTAGCAAGAAATACATCGATAGCCACAGCTTCAGAAGGCTGTCATCGCTCGAGAGCTAAAGGAACAAGTCCAAAACCCCAGCTATATTTTAGACTAGTATAAGCTGAGTCACCATCTTCAGTAGGTGTTTCCATAGGAATCCCTCACAGAGTAATTAAAAACAGGTGTGAAAATAAAACAAGATCACAGTATACAGAACTAGGTCTGCACAGATGAGAGCTATCAGATGTTATCCTCCACCTTCTCACTGTGCTTCCCTGTGTACATCAAAACGTCCTTACGACCTGTTTCAGTGACTCAAAGGCTTTTACACTACGGCATGGAAAATCTTTCAAAAAACGTGAAGTGTGACACTGATTAATTATTAACTAATGGTGCACGTACCTGAAGTCTTTGACATCTGCGTCGATTCCATTCTGCACAGGCAAACCATTTGTTTTATCCATCACATCCCCCTCCTCTTTCAGGTCTCCTAATTTATCGCCATCAAATGTGCCCTTATTTTTCTTATCCCCTTTGTCATTCTCATCATTCTCCGCATCCCTTGGCCCCTAGGCAAAAGAGACATTATTTTAACAAGCTTAGTTTTCAGATCAATTTTACTTTTATTCCGAGATGGTAACAAATCAAAGAAACATGTCACAATAAAGCAAGCCACTTGCAAACATTAGTTCTTACAAACAAAAATGTAAAAAAGCAAACTAGTCAATCATAATCGAAGAAATAAGGGAATGAGTTCTCACTCGTCCGAGAGAGGTTTCATCTATCTATTCAGTTCCTTCCATTTAGTAACTCAGGGTCTGCTTCTATAGGCCCTAAAAATCCAACCCCAAAATAATTTTAAGGAATGTTTAACCAAATCTTCTTTCTAGATGGGACTTAGGCACTTCAAAATTAACTCAGGAACTTTTAAATACTACAGCATGTACTGAAGGGGTAGAAACTGAGTTTGCGCCTCTCCAGAAGTCACAGTCTCAGTGCCAAAGATGCAGTAATTGGCTGGACAAGCGCATGTATTTCAGCAGAACAGGATCACTTCATTTTGGGGGGGCATTACTGTGATTTGCACAGTGAATTCCAAGGTATGGCTCATTTAAGAGAGCTCAAGTCAATTGCTAGCTCAATCATTGGTTCATATAATCCTAAAGCACAGTTTTTGGGGTGAAAAAGGAAGGGAAGGAAAAAAAAAAAAAAAAGAGGAGGGGGAAAGTATTTCTGTTCCATTGAGCATTTTATGAGTGGTATTACATCTGCAGCCTTCCTGCCCTAATGTCTGTGTTTTATTTCACTTGGGAGAAGAATAAAGGGTGATTATGCCAGGGGCAGAGTTTTGAACAACAAAAGGGAGAGGAAAAACAACATAATTTATGATAAAAAACAGCAAGGGGCATATAAACATATTTATCAGAGACAGCTTTGGTGCTGTCACAAGGACAAACATTCAAACCCTGTGTTCCACTTCATTTGAGGGAAAAGTCCTCCGCACCTAACAGGGTGTTTGAACCCTGTATCAACTAAATCATCTTTCCATTCTCCCCCCCATATTTAGAAAAAAAGATTGTTTTAAAAGCAATCATCTTCTGATACTTCTTCTTAAATAAAATTGTGCTTCCTTCCTATTAAAGGGTAGACTTGGAAATGCCAATTGTAAATACAAATTTGGAGTCCAATTCTCACCCGCACTATGTGATATTCACCAGTTTTCACCCTTTGTTTCAGAACTGGCATCCTGACTATCAATGCTGTGGAGCAGACACCTCTCGAACCCCCAGTCTGGATGACAAATTGGCTCCTTCCACTGATTGTTCATTTCTCAAAAAATCACTTTTCTTAGGCTCAGGGTTCAACAAGGTTATCAGGTGCCCACTAATGAGGGACAAAAAGAAGAGGATGGATGAAAGAAACCACAAATCAGCTCCCTGAAGAGATGAGCACAGCAGTCTAACAGGAATAAACCTACTCCGCTTTTAGGTTTTTCAACGATTCCTGATCTAGCACTTGGCCGATGAGGGAGGGCTGAAACGCAGCCCCTTTTTCCCCACTACAGGGATGGGGCTTAATTACGCCCCTCTCACCATATGCTTACATTCAAGGCAGCAGTGACTGTGCTCCCTTCCCCACCCCACGAAGCACAGTGCCTAACGCCGTTTCTCCATAGGAAACGATATGCCGTTGAAAGCATTCCCCAGCTGGAGCGGCTTTTGCAGCTACATTATATTTCTAGCATCACTACATGGAGCTTTTTGTTCTTAGACAGCAACAAAGCAGCCACACGCTCATTCAAAAACCACAGGTATATTTGCATACTTTTCCAACGACAAGCTTTGAAGGGGTGTTACTGCCGGTGTGCTTATGTGAAGAAGAAGGGAATGTCGGCAACCTTCACATCCTTTACACCCACCTCTCATATTGCATCCCCCAAGTCAAGAACAATGGTTAAACTGCTAGCCAACCCGTTTTAAGAAAGATAGTGACACCAAAAGCAAATTAAAAAGAAGAAACATCTGCCTTTAGGAATGGATTAACAAACAAACAAACCAAGCAGCAAATGGAGAAAACAACATAATGGGAACGCAAATGTCAGAATCGGGCACACTTACAAATCCTCCTTTCCTTAGGCAGGAATCTCCAGGAGATGAGCTCAACACATACTCCACCATGCTAACTCCAAGTCCTCCACTCTCTGACCGTGGTGAAAGCACTGAGTTGACTTCACTATTCACATGAAACCCCTGACCAGGTCTTCTCTGAACCATAATTGGTTGGGAAACAGAGTGATCTGGAACAAAAACACGCGTAATTCTTATAAATAGATCCAACTATTCAAAGGAGGCAAGTCATTAAATACATAATCTCTAGGGTCTTAATTATACTAAGAAGTGCCAACTTTTTGACTCCGATGATGTCCATTAGAAAAAGCACGATGGCTTTCTCATTTTTTAAGTATTAGAACCTGTAAACCTACAAGCGGCAACTACATTTAAAGTCTAAAATTATAAAATTTCAGAAATTTAAGTCTCTAAGTAAAGGTTGCAATTGAAAAAACAAAGTTCTACATTTTCGTTTTACTAAAACTCTTGCATTAGTACAGTGAAAAAACCATCAGTCTTGGTTTGTCATTTAAAACACCATCCTAGTGTTACACCAGCCTATGTTTGTTTTCTTGGTCATGTGAACTGCCATATTCATGTCATGACCAGAGCTTCTCTTAGCTGTTATTTCCTCAAGAAAAAGTTTATGAGTACTTCATTATTTCTTCCTCACCCTCTGTCCTCCTGCATCAGCCCCATCCTTTAGCATCCCTGCAGCATGAGGGTTTGAGATCCAACCAGAACGGATTAAGGATAGATGTCTCCAAGTCCTTACGAGCTCTGCAAAAACTGCTGGCTGGGCAGGAGAAACCAACCCTACAGCCCCAACGAGGGGAGGGAAGAAGTTCTCTGCTCCTGGCTGCTCACACTGGCAATAGTCAGTGAGTCAAAAATAACAGGCAGCAGATACAGTAGTTCCCAGGGGATGGTGGCAGGGACATGCCACGATATTGACACTGTAGCTTCCTTACAAAGAAGGCATAAGCTGTCGAGAAAGGTAATTCTATTCTATCACTGCTCCTGGCTACACTTTCCTGCCTTCTCCCTCAAGCCAGCACAAGCATTTATGTGGCCACAAAGCAAAGTGGACTGGGGAGACTTTTCCAGGATAAAGTTAACAAAGGAAGGATAAAAGCTAGTTTTAACGTAGATCAATTCCCCGCAGCAGGTTTTCCTTGCACTGCTGCATAACTACTTGTACCACCAGGAGGGGAAGAAAGAAGCGGCCTGCATCAGACAGGACTGCTTCTTTTAGCCATCAGTAGTGGCTTTAACTGCTTTAAAACTGCAACTTCAAGGCAGAGTAATGAAGAACCAAAGCCATATGGGAGGACTGCAGTGCATACCGTGGACATAGAAAGGAAAATGGATGGAGTGAAGGGCTTCTTACAGAAAACCAGGCTTCATTAGTTCCACTGTTCATGGAACAAATTAGCCTTCTGGCCAAGGACATTTCCACACCCCACCTCCAAGTTGTGCTCCTTGCTCTGGGGCAGCAGCCTTGAACAACTGCTCAGCCCATGGCTGTTCTCTTCATTCTAGATGAGCAAAAGGGGAAACTATGACTTCTCTGACTCACAGACACCATTTCAGGCCACGGCTCAGGAATAAAGGCTGTAAGGTGCACAGGATTAAATGAGAATAAACAAAGGAAGAGAAGAGATGAGACGAAGGGTTTTGACTCATGGAGATCTGCGATCAGCCAGTGTAGGAGGTTACCTCCCTCAGATGTCTACCCTGCCTGTCTGGTGGATGCAACCAGGCCAACAACAGAGGCAGCAAAGGAGAAAGTCTCCTTCTCAGCTGTTGCTGTTCGGAGTCTGGCTCAGCCCTTTAATCCACCCTCAACTTCAGTTTGTGTTACTACAACCAGGCCCAAACAGTTGCTGAGGACTGGATGCAGGCGCTGCTCCGGAGAGCCACTGCAGGCAGGCAAGTCAGACAGCTGGAGGCAGCAGCTCCCCAAAATCTCCCCAGTACCCAGTCAGACTGCAAGATTCAGCCGGTCAGATTTTGAGCAGCTTTATCCCCTTTTCACAGTCACTTTGAAGTTTAAATTATAAAAAAAAAAAGATAAAAAAAAATGCCCTTATCACTATCCCAATACCTTCACTTTAATAACGGATATTTTCAGTGGGAAAACACACCCACACAACAGTGAAGTTCTCTAAATCACATCTCCCCTGGAGCTGTAGTTCTGCGCAGTTGTTTGGAAACTGCGTGAGACGCTCAGCAGTGGTTAAGGAGCATATTCATTATATATCGAAAGCACAGAAAATAAAAAGTAAAAAGTTAGCATTTCAAATTCAGCACATGCATGTGATTTTTTTGCCATTTAACTAAAACCAACCTGAACACTCTCCCCTTAAGTTCAAAATAAGGGACAGCCTCTGATCCAAGAACAAAATTCTTGGCTGATAAACTTCAACACTACTAATTCAAAACATCAATTTTTTTTTTCTTTTTTAAAGTCAATGTTGTTGGGTTTTTGTTGGTTGGTTTAGTATTTAAAAAATTGTGAAGTTGTTTGGGGTTTTTTTCTTTACTAATCTCATTCTCTAATATCTTTGTTCAAACTTAAAAGTAACCTATCCCAAAGCAGAAAATACATCAGAAAGTTTAGACTGCCACTAAAATTTCAGTCTAAAATTTTTAAGCACATAAACATAAGGTTACACACGTTCATATTAGACAATCTTTTTATAACTATGGATATCTTTTAACTCTATCACAAAGGCAATGTGGGTTTTTCTGTTAGATTTCTATTATGTAAAACAGATGTTTTCAAAAATCTTTTAAAAGCTGTGTCATCCAGACTGGCCAGCAATTTTGAGTAGATGAGTTGCACATTTCTGCATTCAATCCCAACTAAATTAAGTAAATAATGGAGCTACCTGATGTTCCCCAAGCACTGTCTCTCCACTGATCTCCCAGAAATATCCCTTTTGGTCCATCTTTGCTGGAATCATCAGATTCCCAAAACTTTTTACCCGGCAACAGCTGCTGCAATTAAAAAAAAAACAAAACAAAACAAAGCATGATTAAAATAAGTATAAAATGCAAACATAAACCGTAAGCGTCTCCCTTCTAAACATGAATCAATCATCAAACACAAACTGATACATGCTTTATAGTCAAAATATTTATATACTCCTAGGGTGAAAGCCATACAGCAACTGAGATAATGATTCAACCTCAGCAATCCTCTTACATTCTTAAATGCTTTATGAACCCCACACACGTAAGCACACACATACAATTTACATTCTCCAGCCTCTCAGCATGAGAGCTACTTGCAAGAAAAACGTTAGCTGAAAAAACTGTTCCGATCAGAACGTTATCGTGACTTCCACCTGAGCTGCGAGGATACCTCTAAAACTACCCAGCGTTTCCAGCACAAATTCTTGCTTTCAAATACTGAGGTTCTGATGCTGGCAGGGACAGAATAGCTCAAGAGGTGCCAAGAGCTCTCACTTCTCGCTTATTTAATGACTGCTGAGGACTCTCCATGCTAGGAAGGCTGTTTGTAAACACTAACAGGAGTGAACAGTTCTGGGCCACCGCACCTGCCACGCACGTATTGTTCCTACCGCATGAAAAGAAAGAGGTTATGCACTTACTGAGAGCGAGACAGAAAGTCATCCTTGGCTTGAATGAATCCAAGGAAGATTGTTCTGAAGTTCAGAAGATGTCAGAAAGAGCAATGTGCCCTATTTAGTAGAGGTATTTTGAAAATATCAGCTTCACCGAGGAAACACCTGCTGCGTGGCATTTACGTATGGGCAAAGGGAATTTTGAGCCCTGCTTAAGTGCCTTAGATGTCAAGCGTACAATCTTCAAATTAAATCTTCTGGCTGAATGAGATATATGCAATTCAGACAGGAAAGAACAGTATATTCATAGCAAATTAACAAAATAAATGAGGCTTGCCTGCTGAAGTCGGAATTAAACTAAAGGAATTGGAAGATTAACAAGTACTTGCATCTGTTTGAAATTACCATAGAACAAACAAGAATCATCAGATTAGTCGACATCTCCTATATATTAGAAGTGTTGATAAGGCTATACTCCATCAGCAGACGTGCAAATTGAAGGCTACAGCATAACCGAGTACACAGGCTGCTGGATGATGATGAAGCAAGCATAAATGATTTAAGAGCTCCCAGCTTGCAGCGTACTCTGGTTTAAGACAGACAATCGGAAACGTTGTGCTCACCATTCACTTTTTAACTTATGGAAGATCTGTTTATTCAGAAACGTATCGCAAAGCAGGTCTGTACGTATGAGACTAAACCTCAGGTTCAGATTCGGATAACTGGACAGATTACACAGAAGACAGGTATTATAATGAAAGCAACATCAATTTTACCCCACACCTGATAAGCAGAATTCCTTTCAAATCCTAGGGAAAAAACCAAACCCCAAACCAGAAAACCACCACAGGTAAGACAGTAATGACATTCAGCTATTTAACTAACAACCAAAGTCGCTGTTGACTAAAAGTAATCCTGCTTTTGTGCCAAGATCAGTAGAGAACAAGATCAATCCACGACTTAAACACGGCAGTTGCCTACAAGGGAAAATAAATAAATAAATGCAATCCCTTTGGAAAAAAACCTCGTACAGGCACAAGATGGAGGGCAGGCACGGTGTCTGAGCGCACCTCGGAGCGGAAGCGCTGCCGCTTCAGGGGCTGGCAGTCCAACCTCAAGCTGTACACAGCCGTGCGGGTTTGACAGCAGCAGAAACGCTCCCCCAGCTCCCGGGCTCGCTGCTGCTGTGGGCCCTGAGCGAGAGCTGGCACGGGGGCATTTTCCAGCTGAACCGAAACTTCTGCGCATACACCTGCATATCGTCTACACGAGCACACCGGAATGTAAAATAAAGCAATCCTCACCTATAGAGGTCGAATCAACATCTCAAACTAACACATAACAGGTCAAATTTTAGGACGACGTGAGCCAGTAACACTCCTCTTGTGCCAGGCACACCAGGAGCTCCAGCACAGAGGTCGCCGCTTCTGAACCAGCTGAGATCCTCCTACAAGGCTGAAGACACTGTGCATGTGTGTGTGGTGTGCTGTTTGCTGCCACAGCGCTAAACAAAACTTATTTACGGATAAATGTTGCTCAATTAAATTGCAGTTTTTCTTTTACTGGAAGTATACACTTGTAAAACTTACTTCCCCACCCTAACCTCTTCTTCCAACTCACAATACCCTTCCCTCCTACTAATTCAAAGCCAAAAATCTTCAGATTAGTTTTCAAACTAAGGATGAGATGCTTACAAATACTTCAAGGGAGGGTGCCAGGAGGATGGGACCAGTCATTTTTCAGTGGTGTCCAGTGGTAGGACAAGAGGTAACGCGTGCAAACTTGAACATAGGAAGTACCACCTCAACACGAGGAGGAACTTCTTTACTTTGAGGGTGGCAGAGCACTGAAAGAGGCTGCCCAGAGGGGTGGTGGAGTCTCTGATTCTGGAGACATTCCAAACCCGCCTGGATGCCATCCTGTGCAACCTGCTCTGGGTGACCCTGCTCTGGCAGTGGGGGTGATCTAGATGATCTCCAGAGGTCCCTTCCAACCCTGGTGATTCTGTGAGATGAGCTTGTTCACCTTCCATGCCCAAGCCCAATGCAGGATATTCCAAAGTCCTTCAAAACTATGTGCACTTCAACCCTAGCTGGACATATGGACTCTGGTACCTGGGCTGTCCCTAGGGCAGGTGAAACAGCCGGACAAAAAGTGTCAGGGACAGGCAGGACTTGTACCCACCCTGCTTCGCAGCATTCAGCACAGATGCAGAGTCTAGAATCACAGAACGGTTTGGGTTGGAAGGGACCCTCAAAGATCATCTAATCCACCACCACCCCCCCGGCCAGGGGCACAGACATCTTTTCAGCATCCTTCAGGTTGCTCAAAGTCCCGTCCAACCTGGCCTTAAACACCTCCAGGAATGGGATATCCACAGCTTCTCTGGGCAACCTGGGCCAGTGTCTCGCCACCCTCATTGTAAAGAATTTCTTCCTTGTGTCCAAGAAGTCTCTCCTTCCTTTCCCTACAGTCAAATGTTCATTCAAAATACTGGCTTTGAGTATCAGAACTTTTCAGTACAGAAATGCCAACCTTTTGTTTTCCCCAGTCCTTCAATATTTGGCACACCATTCATGCCTACAAACTCCATATCTTGAACACAGTCTGTCCAAGCAAGACCATTTAATTGCCTATTTTCTCTCCCAGGTGTCTCATTCTAGTTTCAATCTTTTTGAGCAGCAAGCCATTTTCACCCAAACCTCTCAAAAAGGTTAAAATTTGAAGAAAGTATTTTAATCCAAGCGCTAAGCTACCTCTGGGTTTTTATTGTTGTTTTCCTACTGAGAGGACAAGACTCAACTTGCTCTTTTAACTCTCAAACCACAGGGTAGAAAACACAGTGCACAGTGTTTTCCCCCGCTGCTCCTTCTCTGCAACCAGCAGAAAAAAACATCATGAGATATCGGCACGTCCCTCACTTTTTAGAAATGTGTTGGTGACTTTAGGATTTACCATTGCATCATAAACACCGCACAGGACTGCTCGTGGTTCTCTCAACTGAACGACAGAAGCAGGGAAACTTGCACCACGCTCCCCTTTTATGTCAGCCCAAAATAACTCGAGGCTACTGTAAGGACAGGCGACTCCCGTCAGCAAAACTCATTTCAAAACACACAGACTAACCTGTTCTTCCATCTGCACCATGGGGTGACATTAAGGAGGTAAAAGCCAAGTCAGTGCTCTCTAGTATTTAGAAACATAAACACACATCAGGTGTGTTACAATTTCTTTTAAGCTTCTGTCATTCCTGTATTTCATAAAACAAAGCTTTTTCACTCCCACTGCTGCCACCCCAGTAAAAATAACTATTCTCCTCCTCATTCCATTTCAAGGAATTTTGAAGAAAGCAGCGATACGGACTGATTAAACAAAATTTTAGCTGCAATTAAACACTTCTCATTTCCTTTGACAATACCTTACAGTGCAGAAGGACACAATCTGGTCTGCAGTCACACCTCAAATAAAGGATGAGCAGGAGCATGGTATGCAGAAAGGAGACAGGAAAGAAGTGAGCAAAATAGAGGATTTTCTTTTCAAGGAAAGAGCAATCTCTAGTTTACAAGAAAATTAAACTCCTTTCATAAGCTCTTGAGTTCCTAAAATGTTACTAAGTTTTCCTGATATACATGGGAAAGCAACAGTGAATTCAAAACTGACGGAATTTATTTCTACTTTAACGTAAAAGGCAAAACGGAACTTAAGTAAAAAATCCAGTATAATGCAAACCTAAGAGGAAATCTGCAACTGTAAACCAGCACAGAAAAGGGCAACAGGGAGCCCAGCAACTGCCTGGTAAGTACAGGCACAGCAATAGGTAATCTCAATATTTTTAAGCAATCCCAAAATCTGAAGCAAACACACGTAAAGGTTCAGTGGTTACTTCTCCTGAGGAAGGCGGCTGCAGGTAACTAAGCTCAATCTCCCTTCTTGGTATTAACATTTGGAAGTACTCGCTTTCTCATGAAATATAAACAGTGGCTGCAAAATGAGATTTTTTTGATTTCAGTTTACAACACCTTTCCAAACCGGCAGCTCCAGCAGAATTCATCAGAGTAAGGCCATGCTTCGACAACACTATGTCTTCAGCAGCAACCCCAAGCAAAGGGATCTCCGCCGGGGTGTCCCGGGTGCCAGAGCATGTGTCCCCCTCAAAGCCCCTCTTTAGAAAGCACAATCTTTTGCGGGTCCATGTTGCAAATTGGCCCCAGCCCTTGCAAAGAGCAGCCTGAAATGTGGCTGCCGAGAGGGCTCCAGGAGGGAATGGGAGAAGTTTGCCAACGCACCCTCTGGCCCCTCTAAGAACAAAAATACCTTAAACCAGTACTGCCAACACAAGTGTGCTGTGTGTGTCCCGCAAAAGACTTTCAGATCTCAATTATAACAAGATTGTACACTAAAGATGTGAAAAGGGACGTCTGCAGACATGAGGCACCAGGGTCATATGCACTTCGTGTACAGCTGCATAAACCAGACGCAGACTCCTAAATGAAAGATAAGGAAAACGAACACTTCATATGAATATGTGTTTATATGCCACAGCAACAAGCTGTGTTATGAAGTGGAATATACAAAGCAAGCTTTTATTTGTAGTCTGGTTGCTCATTTAAATAAATATTTCAATTTTCCTGTCAGTACGCACTGGGTCACTACCACAAAAGGCAGCAAGACCATTTCCTCTGGCTGGAGGGTGACTTGAGACTAATTTAGCTCTTTATTATTTTGCCTGCTCTCTACCCCTTTCTTAAGGGTCAAAACACATCCGCTTACCAACAAGATTCCGAAGAACTGCACCCGAACACCTTCTCACTGTTTTGCCATGAATCACAGACAAGGATTACAAACAATTCTAACGCTCACTGTCTCGTGCACACACACGCTCCCTTACTGCACAAACAACTACAACTCTGTCCCCTGTAGTTTAATCTTTCCCCCCCTAAAAGAATAAAGTTTCCAACTGGAAGCTCTGTACCAGGAGCGGAAAGAAAACAGAATATAAATGTTTATTTTACATACAGACTCCGGATGTATTTGCAGGTATTAGGGAGGGGAAAACCCAAAGAGCAATATTAACAGATGGCAATGGGGGTCCTTGTTCTGTCAAGTGCTGCTCCAACCCAAACTAGAGGTTTAGCAAGCAGTAATCATCTGTACTGAATTATGCAACAGGCTGCCAAAACGACTAATTTTTTTCCTTGGGGAAAGTTGTCAGTTGCAATGGAGGAAAAAACAGAACAAAAAAACCAAAAAACAACCAACCCAAACAAAATGATTTTAAGTGAATATCATCGGTTCTTCAGGTTGGAAATTAAAAAAGAACATGCAGCAGTTCAGAACTAGACTAGTTTATTTGTTCCCCAGTTTTTATTAAAATTGACTCTATCTAGTATGAAAATAATCCTTCTAAGCCCTCTTACACAGGACTTACAGAGTTAGGCCAATATTCAATTTAGCAGAGCAGGGAGGAGGGGAGGGGACGACTTCCACATCAACAAAAGCAATTCTACAGTCAACAAGTAGAGAGCCTATGCATATAGATCCCACTGAGATGGGATTACGAATTAGACAAATTAAGTAAACCGATCCCCTTGAGACAAGGCAAACATTAAGATAACAGGAGCCATCTGTGCAGCTGGAGAACTGGAGTTTATCTGCAGCAACAGGTAGGAGAAGGCAGAGCGTGTATTCACAAGTCCCATTTGGGCAGCACTGCAGGTTTACAAACACTAAGATGTTATCTACCCTAAAAAAATGTTGCCATCTGAAAAACAAACAAGTCGGGGATGCTGAGCACACAACAAGCGATCCCAGCTGGAGCGTCCCCAGCAGCCGCACAGTGTAAGGGCTCACTGCTGCCAGAAGGATGGCTTTTGCTCTCCCATCCCAAAGAACCGGCAGCTTTCTGCCGGCTCAGAGTTAAACTGGCTCGCAGAAGGGTCCGACAGCACAAAAAACCCACCCCAACAAACAAAGAAACCTTCATCTTGCCAGGGTGGCAAGCTGCTAGGCAATCTAACTGCATTTCACTGACCCCACGGCCGTAAGCTGCCTCTCGGCAGCTGCCACCTAACCGCTCCCCGGTGTGTTCTTGGTCAGGTCTTGCCCTGGTTCTGGTGCTCTCAGATCCCGAACCGAACCAGCCCGACGTGCCAGCGCAGCTGCTGTGGCAGCACCACACCTCACAAACACAGCTCCAGTCTTCCCGTTTCCAAAGCTGCTAGCACTAGATAAATAGAAACAACCGAACAGAAACATTAATCAAAACGGTCAATACTCCCTAGTCCAGCTGCCAATGAATCATAAAGTTATGAGAACACAGTAAAGGCATCATTAGCAGGGAAAGCAGACGCATGGGGTGGTTTGGGGTTTTTTTGTTTGTTTGTTTTGTTTTTCTTGGTTTTTTTTGATTATATTTAAAACCAGATACAAGAATGCCTAGGCCCAATATAACAACCACTCCGCTAAAGAAAACGAGAGAGAAGCAAGGCCTTATCAACGACCTCACGAACTGCATCAAGGGGACATAAATATGGACATGGCGAACCACATATCACTTCAGCCTTCGTCATTTAAAGAGATCACTACAACAAACCCCAGGGGTTGTGGCAATTTCCCTGGTCGGCCAGAGTCAGACCTACACTAGACTCCACCGCTAAAACCTGCGGCAGACAGCAGCACAGAACAATAATTAAATTCTCATCAGGTAACAATGGAAAATATTTCTTACCGGCATTTCTTTTCAAGAGTAGGATGAGATTCACTGTTAGCCCACATATTCATACTTCAAAATTTTTGGTCCAATTCCTTCCATTTTTGAAGTTAAGGACCTACCAATTGCCTAATGTCTTCATGTTCCCATTCTCCTCCACCCTCCTGGATTAAGTTACAGCCAGCTACTCACCCAGCTGCTCTTTTATTCGACGCAGGCTTATCTCACAGCATAACCTACTACCAAATCAAGAATGTTGCCGCAGTTCAAAATGCGCGTAATGCACTGATGACAAAGCCAAACACCACCTCGCAGTCTCTATGCACTGTCCGCTATCCCAAAAAGACACTACACGAATATTCAATATTGCAAAGCTACAGATAAGAAGGATTGAAGCGAAGAAAAGCAGATATCCAGCTCCCCTGTCTAGAAGGCCGGAAAAGAAAGAGAGCTTGCATAGCTCATGTTAAGCCTCAGATAAGTATCACTGCTGTCTGATCAAAGACCTCAGAAGACAGCACGAGCGGCATGGACACACGTTCTGGTCCGTGTGCTAAAGCAGCAAAACCAACCGGCCCCAACGTGCGACAGCTGAAGAGCTGTTCTCTTTCTTCACCAATTGCTATACACCGTTGCTTTTTATTACTTTCCAGCTCAACATTTGCGGAGAAGGGGAGGTTGATACAAAACTAGTGAAGAGTTCCTTACGCTGACACGGCTCCAAGATGACTTCCTTCGTTACAGCTACCAGCCTGGACAAAGTGCTAAGGAAAAGGGGGGAGAAGAGACACCCCTTTTAGAAGGCTACTTTCAACGTTATCGACCATGTTCACTATCAACGGCCCAAATCTTTTTGAGTGGAGCAAAAGGGTTTTCTGCAGCTCTTCTTTTCAATCTCACTCTTGAGAAAGTATTGCACTTCGACTCGCACAGAAATTTCAGGGGGTACGAGGCTGGTTGCAGCAGGGGAGGGTGGGACTTTGAAGATGGCAACAGTTACAAATCAGATGAAAGTTGTGGGGTTTATAAACTATTCTTAATTTCCCCAGATTAGGATATCTGTCCATCACCAAATATTATCTATCCTGCTGCCAAAATCCAGATAAGAGATTTAATTGTTTGACAGTGTCCTTTAAAAA
>VYXH01002831.1:568539-584342 GCA_013397275.1 Burhinus bistriatus | reverse complement strand
AAAAAAAAAAAAAAAAAATGGTTTGAAGTCTTCGGAGGCACAAACTCCGTAAATCACTAAAATTATGATGATGTTGCTTACTAAACAGCAGGGAAACAAGAAGATAAAAAGATACACCAAATGCATAAACACTCTTTTCCTCTTTTCCTCCTCCCTCAGGTTTTTCTCTATCAACTCAAAGTATGAGATTATTGACACTTCCTGCAGGTAAGGCTCAGATGACAAGATCAAGAAATACAAATCAAATTTGCTCTTTTCCTTGTTTATTTCAGACTTAATTTTTTTCTTAGTACACTGACTTTCTCCATGAGTTTCCTTCACACTCCAGGTGTGGGAGAAGGGGAGGAAACCATCAGTGTCTTGCTAAGGTACCTAAACAACAGATAGGGCATGCTGCACAAAATCAAAGACTGTAGTTGAAGAACACGATCTTGAAAGCCAACACGCACATCCTGTGGGGATCTCAGTTTACATAGTTCCTTAAACCAGCCAGCTGGATGTATATTGAAATACCTTAGGAAATACAGAGAAAATTCAATGGATGAAGAAAGGAAACTGTGGGACTAAGGGAGAAAAACCCAAGTGAAACAAGAAATAGTGTCTTAGCTTGAAGAGAAGGGTGAAATGTCACCTTCCCTGGAAAAAGATGCACACTCGGGTATGTGGAAAAGCCCAGTGACAAAAGGGTGCCATCTCCAAAACTTTCTGCATCAGTTATAAGAAGAAGGGGGGGCGGGGGGGAGGTGGTGAGTCATCATTGGAAGGCAAACCTGACATCCTCCGAAAAAACAAACCCAAAGTTAATTCCCTCAAGAAATGGCTAAATAAACTGAGTTGGTAAAAATCAGCATATTTAGGAATGCCTTCAGGCATTTAAGCTAACATGACCTAATGCCACGGTAACTATAAAACAAGCGTTGTACTTATTCTTAACAGGCTTTCAAAGAGCCTGTACGCTCTATATCTGAAAATGAATGTCTTGCCCAAGTGAGGTGTTAAAAAAATAATATTCACAGAACATTCACACCCCCGTCATTCCATTGGCATGCTTCATATGGAGGCACATCAGCTGTTTTTCAGCAGCTTTAGATGGATTTTTAATGTCACGTTTTCTCCTTTGTAAATCATTTTCATGTACTTTTAGTCAATAGTCTTAATGTAGGTTAATATAACCTAGAGAAACAGAGATTCTCCTATCAAGTACTGTCAAATTAAAATGCAACTCAGTATTACTATCTTCCAGAGAAAGAAGGAAAGGAGGAGAGGAGAGAAGCTAAGCTCCAAGCACCATGAATTCTCTGCAGTCTTCCACCTGAGAGAGGGCGCCTTCCTATGAATCCCACCACACAGTAGTCCTGATTTGCTGTTTTCTCCAAAACAGTAATTTTTGGATTCTAGGGATTTTTTATTTTTTTAAACCTGGCTCATAAAACTCGGTGAGACAGGATGGACTAAACATGGAGAAAATAAACTAGTCTGAACTTGACAGACAGGAATGCAAAAAAGCAAGGCTCTCCAAAACCTGTATCAAGCTGACCTGCCACATATTAATATCCTCCTACAAAACATGATTTTCTCATCTCTGTTCTTCCACAGGCTTCTAAAGGGACTGACTATAAAGGAAAAGGGAACAAGGCAAGGAAAAGAAGCATTTACATCCAGTTTTCAGGAACCTAACACAGCCAACTACAGTAACTTGCTATTCTTTCAAGCCACCCTAAAAAGATGTAAATTCTCTCTTTCCAAAGAAAATCAATAGCCATCTCCCCCAAACCTGCCACCTCCTCACTGTGCTGTGAGATTAAAATAACTCTCACTGGGTTTCTATAAAGTTAGAACTGAAGGGCCCATTATCTGACAACTCCCTGCTCAGTTCTTTGACCTGGCCGAAGCGCTTATCACTTCTGCAGCCCTTGATTATGTTGCCCAGCTATTTCCACCGTTAAACACAGCCCTGTGCTTTATGACAAGAGCCAAAAGGTGGCCAGGAGTGGAAAGAGGGCAGCAGACAATGACAGACAACCCACAATATTACAGGGGTCTGAGATCACTAGATCCCAAAATAAACACGCCACAAGTATTGTAACACTTGTCACAAGACGTATTTCTAACTGTTCTTTTACAACGACCATTTTACTGTTTGATGATACAACAGGTGGAGGGCTTAGCTGTTCCTCCTACTGAGATGTATTCCAGCCTGACAGGTTTTTATTTTGTTAAAGCACAGACACACACATACACACACAAGCTTCACACTCATAATGGAGAACTCTCAAGTTCAGAATCATTCCAGCAGACTCAAAAACTGTTATTTTCCTCCTCCCCCCAAAATACAGGTTTTTTTTTTTTCTGTAGGCTTTTCGCTTACCTCTCCCATAGCCCGTCCTTCCAGAGCAAGCGCTTGAAAATCATGATTCAGTTCATCCATGGAACGCACCTATTTATAGATGGGTAAGAAAAATAAATACATGAGGAAATGTTTGTATTTGCCTTTTTTTTTAAACGATAATCATAGTTTATAGTGATTTTTTCTGATACAGACTGAGCTACATTCCATATTACAGCATATAACAAGGTTATTGAGCTCCAAAAGATGACTTACCTTTAAGAGTCCCAGAAGCTACAACGTTTATAATGTTAGATTTATACATGCACAAAAAAGGATAAATTAGCAATTACTTTTAAGACACACAAAATCTAACACAACTGCCTTTGCTAAGTGTATTGCAGGGACTACTATTTCACCCTGAGTTGCATGATTTCAAGTGAGAGAGTCAATGCAAGCAAGTCCGTATAATTTTCTTTCAGGTGAAAAATCAAGTAAAGACTTGTATAAAATAGGCAGATTTACATTCAAGTTACATCAAAATGAAAGAGAAAAACCACAACAGTAGAAACAAAAAGCAAATTAAATTAAATAACACCATTTGAAATGAGGGGTAGGGGATGAAGAAAGGAGAGCAAATGATGCCTTAAGACCAGTTGTCAAGTTTAGTTAGTGTACCCACAACGGTGTCTCAAAGTGCAAATCCAGAAGCACAAACTGAGGTGCAAAACACCTTAAGGAACCCCCTGACGGGGTATGGCCTTTTCGTCACTGCCGAGAGGTTGCCGGTGCCGGCAGGGCAGCCACGTGGCTCCATGGCTGTGCTGGGGACCCCAGGCACCCAGGGGAAGGGCGATAGCGAAGCAGTCCTTCCAGATTCACATGGGGCAGAGCTCAGGTGCTGTGGGAGCAAGGGGACAGCCCCGGGAGGTGACACTGGCCTTGCTCACCTGGAGGACCTACAGCTATACCCTTACTTGTGGAGCTGTGTTATTTTCTGCTTTGGATCATGATTTTATGAAAACTGATGCAATTAGAACAGAAAAAAGCAGCAATTTGAAACCGTTGGCTAAATAAGTTGGACATGTTGAAAATACAAGCAAACACTTCTGATTTTCCATTCTCAAATCTCATCCAGGCAAGTCCCTACCAAAGCAGTCACTGAGCACGTGTGCAGAAGCAAAGAAAACAAAAAAAAAACCAAGAAAACCACAACTACAGACTTGATGACAAAGCACAGAAGTTCAACCACATGCTAGGATTATTCAGATGAAATTATTGCCCTCATCAGGTAACACACCTGTATCAAAGCAGCACTCATTACAAGCGCCACAAACACTTAGGATGGCACACAAGCAGTAACTACACACCTCCTACTCAACGTTTACGCAAGCCCTGCCACCCAACAGGTCCAATACACCTTTCTGCCAGGGCAGGGGTAATAGTTTATAAAACACTTCTTTATGAGGAATCCAGACACTCTATTCACAGCACTCCTTTATGGGCTCTTTTAACACGCAGTGTTTAGTCGTGTCACCACGGAAAACATCGCAGGTGATTTGGATGCAACCTCCTCTAGGCCAAGGGAAGGAACCCAGTAATACCTGGTGGGTGATTTAGAGCATAAAAAAAGGAAAATCTGGCTTAGACACTAATGTAGCACCCTGCCAGTGACCAGTGCTGTAAGCAGTTACACCGTGTTCACTGACCTTGACCCTGACTTCTGATACTCCTGCCACTAGTTCCAGCAGAACCAAGACAAGACTTTGTTGTGATTACGCTTTATTTCTATTTTAAGACAAAGATATTCAATAGACCTCATCCAAGAATATCAGATGTAAGAAAAGCACCACAGAAACTCCAGAAGTCCCCTCCACTCTGAATTCTTCTACTATTCCGTGACTTTGCAAAAGTTAGTAACATATTGTTAAATTATCTAATTCATGTTTATGTAGTTCGCAAATCCTCAATGGCCCGTCACTCAGAATCACAGTTTAAAAATAAGGTATCCTCTTATTACTATCTCTCAGTTCAAAGTTTCTTTCAGCTATGCCTCAGTCTTGCCACCTTCTGCGGTGACGCTTATCTCATCAACTACGAACACACAGAGTAAAAACAGGACTCCACCTTCCAGAAACTACAGCACCAGGCAACACCACAGACTTTCCTTTAGTGTCAGCTCCATCGCTGATCTGCTAGCTAAGATATCTCGGTTGCCTCATGTGAGACAGAAGTCAGTAAGACCAAATTCTTCCGGGAAGCATTTCGAGCTGAACTTATGGAAACTGCTGCAACCCTCGGACATGCTAAGCTACAAAAGCTGAACAGCAGCAAATTATTATTTTAAGGAGACATCTGAGGAATAGAGAAACTATACAAAGAGATTCAGTAGGTGATGTTCATTCCTCTCCCTGCTAAAGCAGTGTCCCAGCAAACCACAGCTGCAGCCGCAATGGCACTGATCCAGGACCTGCGGTGCTGTGGAAAGTGCTAGTGGAGAAGCAGAGGCTACTTACTGCCTGTCCCCCGCTTCACCAAAACAAATAAACTCCCGAAGGTGGACATTGTGCCATGGGAACCTCAAAACAAAGCTGCTAGAAAGATATAATCATTGCGTTCCTAGCATGAATCAAAAGGATATTAAGAGACATTTGTGTTCTGTTTTGGTCATGTCCCAGCCCTATCAACTCCTCGCTGCCGAGCTGAGCTCCCCTCGCAACCTCAGTTGCACTAACATCCCCGCTGAAAGCCCCGGGCAGAACATGCCCGCAATTTCTGAACAAACTCCTCAGCCCCTTCTCTTACCCTTCCTTATGGTACTTCAGCACGTTACGTGGTCATCCTTACTCCACCAAACATTTTTAAAAGTTCTACAATCATATTTGTTCACATTAGATGCAAGAACATTTTCACAGATGTCTTGTTCAAGCATTTGTCTTGAGTAGAAAAATGTGTTATCACCTTGTTAAACTAATTGCAGCAGCGCAAATACGTGATTTACATCCACATGTGAAGCCGTGCTCCCACGCTGGCCTGGTAGAGAAGCTAAGAGCTGACGTAACTAAAAATAACATCATCCCCAACACAGTCAACGCCTTCAATGCAAGTTCATGATCCTCCACCAGAAACCACAACAATTCAGCAATTCCTCTTTCTCTAAGAGCTCCAGTCCAGTAAGCATAGACAGTTCTTCTCAGGGTTGGCCATTTGTCCCTTTCCAAGGTGGAGAAGAATGTCTGTCTTGAAACGATGCCCTGATAATTGATTACTACAGAGGTGATACAGAGACCAAGATAAGAAGAGTGGTAAAGGGCAAAAAAGCAGGATAAACATGAAAGCAAGGTGTGCTCCAGCTTTTTCATACCTGGTTGTTTGAACTGCACACCTAACGGAGCGCTATTATTTTCACTCCTCTTGCCCTTAAGGGCCTGAAGGAAGCTGTCCTTCAAAAACATCTTAATTTGCAAATCACCATCCTAGCTTCCCCTGCTAAATGATACACAGTGGAAAGGGGCTGCCTCCATCTCCTTCCCAAATACTCTCTGCCCCAGTGACTACCAAAAGTGAAAAAATAATATTGGCTTCTCTGTCTGCTATCAGAGGTCAGATAATGGAAGAAATAATTCATTACAGGTATTTAAGTCATACCCCTACTCATCTCTCTTTCATCAGTCCTAACAATTATGGATAAAAACATTTTCTAAATCAGGTCTTCACGCTTGACTTTCAGGCACTGTGTGCTTACATTGTATATAATCATCAATTTTGAGGCCCCTTCTTCTCTCAGTCACGTAATTCCTTTATCTCCACTGACCATTGTATCTATTTGTTTGTAATACAGGCTAGTTTATTATTCAATAGTCAAAGACTGTACTCAGAAGGTCCTCTTCTCATTTCCCTGCTTCTATAATACTAAATAACAACACCTCGTCACCTCATTTTCTTACACGGTATGCACAAATATCACAGCGCTCCTTCATTTCCCTTTGAAAGAAGAACAAATAGCTTCTGAAACAGCAGACCATAAAGCCGAAGTCATGACTTCCTACACTTCAGTACTCCAAAAGGCAGGCAATACTCTGAAATGGTAATTAAACAATATAGATGGTCTATAACCTGATTGGGATCTATTCCTGTTAACTGTCACTGACCTACAACAAGCACGGGCACGTAGAGCAGAGTCACGATGGTGTAAACACTAGACACAAGGAGGTCCACAGAGAAAGAACTTCTTCACAGATGAGCGCTAACGTCGATGAGATTTGATTTCCATAAAATCTGGTTCAGCACTGAACCAGAGTTTTGAAAGAAATCCAGAAGACAACGCCAAGATAAATTGGCCGCACAAGGAAGCAATGCCCTGACATCTGGATACGACATGACAACCTGGTTCCTTGAAGGAAAAGGTGATCTCGAGAAGCATCAGGGATCACATGAAGAGAGGTCAGCTGTAGTCCCAATTGCTTCCTAAGTGATCCAACAAAACCTGACTCCCGCTCTCAGCCAGCAGCACCCCTCCGTCACACCCCCGTTTCGGCCTCTGCCAGGCACGCCGCCTCTGCGAAGCTAAATGCAAAGTGCACATCCCCACCAAGAGCAGACCTCCCTACCTTCCTGTCAAGAGCACTCGTTCCTTCTGATAAGGCAGAAAGCCAGCAAGCTTGCTTTTGAAGCCTGCTTAACAAAATTAAGGCTCTGTACATCAGCAACACTGCTACAGAATAAGAGTTACAAAGCAGTTTCATTGCACAAGAACACTCCTCCCCTTCACATTAAATGCTGTGTATGCACTCAGGAATTATGTAAATCTCACCGAAATTAATGAGAATCTCATTCAAGAGTAATTTCCACGCACGCTAATATATGAATGTATGTCACTATAACACACTCCAGCTTACAGCCACTTCACTGACTCATAAATAATTTCCTGCCTTCACAGCGAAAGCGCATACCCCAGAGCAGATTCGCCCAGCGCACGAACCACAAGTCACGCCGAGAAACTGGAGCAAACCCACCGGATTGCTTCGCCGAGGCTGAAGTCAGTTCAGTCTCTCAAAAGCCCTCTTAACCAATTTTCACCTTTGCTCTGAAAAACAGGCGATAAAGCGAGAGACAGCTGTATTACTCATCACACAGTCACTCTAGGTCAGACCTCCAAATCTTATTTTCAGTCTCCTGAATAAAACCCCTTGGCCTCATACACACTGCGGCTACAGACACCTTTCTTTCCAAGTTTCAATCGCAGATACCCGCTGCCTAGTTTAGAGAGGACAAGACAAAACACACAACGCGTTCTGCTCTCACCTACTGCAGATTGCAACAAGGCAAACCAACCTCTGTCTCGGGCAGCGGCCACTTTCAAAACTCAACCTCCCACACAGCAGAAGAGCTTCTCGGCAACGCTGCATCAAACGTATTCACTGTGGGTTTTCCAAGCCCTCAAGCAGCTTGCCGCTAATTATGCCAGGCAGCCATCTTACACAGGACAATTACACTTTTTTTTTTTTAATTTTCTTTTTTTAAGTAAGATTGGAGAGCCTCACCATTGCAAAACTCAACGACAGCAACCCAGAAACAAATGCTTTCCCAGTCCCAAAGCTACACAGACACTAGTGCTTGTCTGTATCTGGAACACTTTTGAATTTATAATGATATACCAGAAATAGAGAAAGCAATATTCCAGCAGCTAAAGATGTTCTATACGCTGGTACCATTTGGTATTGGACCTGCTGCTCCCCTACCACACCACAAACCCAGGCAAGACAGTTTTCCCTGCCTCTGAGCTCCCTCCCCAACCATACTTGGTCACAGATACAGCCAGTATTTACAAGTTTTGGAAGTTGTCTCGTATAGAAGAGCAAAGCAGACTCGGGCGATCATCTCAGGCATCACCAAAGACCCAAGGATCTGGATCACCGGTGAGAGAGGGCGAGAGTGGAGGGAACAACTTACAAAGACCAAGACCAAACCTCTCCTGTTACTCCTCTAACAAGCCATCCCAGAACGGGGGCTGATGTCCCCCGTGTCGAAAAGCTGCAATGCAGCAAAGGATGAGTAGAGAGACCTGCAAAAGCACCAGTGCGCCCACAGAAAGAAGCAATAAACTCAAGCACCTGAGAGGACACACTGCACTGCTGGTACTGAAAACTCCAGTTAATTTTAACCTAGCAAACAACAAGGCCCACAGGGCTAAATGGCACTTGTCAAAAGGAATTCTGCAGTCAGTTAAATTAACAGGCACCGGAGCCCTGAACTGTCCTTACGATTACTAAACAGGGATTTGAAGGACCTAACAAATTAACATGAGAGCAACAGTATATTTACCTTTCGGATTTCTAGTACCATATTTTTTATTCTAGAATAATCCAAGGGTTTTTTCCTAAACTAATAGCTACCAGCAGTGTAGCTGAATTGTCATTTTAGGTAAATATTAATGTCAATAATCACTGTTAATACTGCACCTTATATTAAGCAAATATGGTTGCTAATATGACCTTTACATACAAATTCAAACTCTAGTACTGTATCACATTTCATGGTCTGCGGGTATCTCAGGGGATTGTACACTAGCCTTATATATTAAGGAATCCTCATTTATGTAGAATTTATATTCACCTAGACAGACACGCAGCAAAACTATCAAAGGCTAAATTTCACTCTTCATCACTAAGGGTTTTTTCTTCCTCCTCATGCAAGTGATGTTTCCAAGTAAGAGAAAGGACAGGTCGAATTAAACAAAGGGAAAAAAAAAAAAGCCAAACATACAGGAGAAAAAACAAGCAAATAAACAAACTAGAAAGTCCTTTGGAGAAAAAGAAGCTGACAAATCACCAGCTGAGAATTATTCCAGCTGATAATCTAAAAAACTGTAAAAGTGCACCGTAAAGCCTGCGGGTTTATGATTTTTATTTTCTCTTTTGGTGTTGGACAACATTAAACAGATCAAATATCTGCATTTATTAGCACTAACAGCAATTGAAAAGGGTTTAAACTATCTATTTCTATTAAGCCAATTATGTTAAATAGGGTAACCAAACCAAACTAGAAGGCTGCTTCTGTAAGCCTCAGCTCTGCAGTTTCTCCGCTTCCCCTCTCCCTAATGCCGCTCCCCATGTGGCCCCATTTCAAAGGCTGCCCCTCTCCTTCCCCAAACACTTTCTTACACCAGGATCTATCCAGCCCTCAGCTGTCCCTCCCTTAGATTACAGCATTTATTCTCCCACTACCCCTCTCCCCCAATTCTACTCCTCACCAGGAGGCAAAACCCCCAGGACAGCATCTGCTAAAACAGAGGTAGGGTGGGCACTGCGAAGACAGGATTTCATGAAGTTGGAACATGTACATGGCTGCTTTCAAAATTTCTTTGATCTACAGTAAATTACAGGGCCGACTGCAGCCTTCAGTCCTGCCAGCCAAGCAAACAAACTCCAGGGTATCCCACAGATACTACCCTAAGGAATTCTGGGGGAAGCACCCTAAACTTATCTGCCATCCTGGCAAACAAAAGCAGGGGGAAGGGCAAGGCGCTGGGACCACAAATCCATGGGAAGGACTCATTCCTCAGTCTCTGCTGATGCTGGTTGTGTTCCCGGTGAGCCTGGAGGGAGCCCCCTGACAATTTAAGCTCTGCACAAGCTTCATGGGACCAAGCTCCTCACCTTGCTACGAGACCACTGGTTTTGCTTTTCTACCCCTGCAGAATAATGCGGGAAATCATGTTACTGTTATACTTGTCAGGATAGATCTAAATGTTACATTTTCCCAACTCCTAAGACGAATAGTTTTGTTTCTATGATAAGAAAAGAGATGAGACATTCCAAGTTCTCTGCTGTTGGCACTGGCACATTAGGGGTGCTGCTTACCCACAGCACTTCAAGAGTGTGATTACTACTTGGATATTTATTTATTTTTAACTCATGTGCACTCTGCAAGTGTGAAGAGACAAGTGTAATGTAAAGTTTCCATCCATTAGGCCTCCACGTTTTAAGTCTTCCTCAATTTGTAACAGAAAAAAATCTACAAAATTTTTATATTTTCTAGTAAAACATTCCTCAAAAAAGGTCAACATTACTACAAGAACACCGGGATTGAGGCAGTAAGAATAAGAAATACCAAAAACATTCAGACTCCTGCCTGAATAAAACACCCTTAGAAAGGAGAGGAGAGGAAAAAAAGCCCACAGCCATAGCTGGTTCAACAGCCTAAATACTTTGTAGCACTTGATTTATATACTCGCAAGTTGTTAAAGCCTTTTAAATTAACCAAAGGTTTACAAATTTCAGATGGAAACAAATGCCTCCTACTCGGCTGTGGGAGACTGCCCGCATTTGTCTTGTTTGAATAGCTCACGTAGCACGTTATTTAAAAACTATCCACCCTGCGCGCATACACACACACATGCTTATGTAGTATCTAGGAGAGGGAAAAAAACTATTTACCAGCTGACAATAAGAAAAGCACGGCACACTCTCAACTACAGACTTGCCACTAACAACTAGGTCTAGGGTTAAAATATGTTGTTCCATCAACTGATTACAGCACTATTTTTAGTCCTCTCCTATAACAATAGTCGGTAAAGAAAGAATGTGAAGTCACAAGTATTAGACAGGATTAGGTGGTTTAACTACTATTTTTGTAGTAAAGGATTCATCATTAGAATTGCTACTACCATTAGCATTCAAAGCAAAAAGCTATTGAAACTGCAGATTGGCTAATGCTTTACATGGCATTTAGCCAAGATGATTAATGATTCAGGGTACAGAAATAAATGCAAGAAAGGCAGCCTTTCAGAATGGCTCGGCTTAGTTAGCTAATTATGTTTTTCCTCAGATTTTTTTCACCAAGGGAAGTGCTTCATTAATGTGGAATTTAGGTTACCCTGCGATGTCTCAGGCACATATTGTTGGGGTGCAGACTTCCAAAATATTGGATTACAGAAGAAGCAACCTTCATTTTGCCCCGCTAGAGCTGGCAATACCTTGGAAAAACCCTCTTCTGATTCCCAGATGTGCGCCTGGATCAATGCTTTTGCGCAAGCACTCAGGGCTACACTAAGATCTGGCTTGTTTGACCCCCGGGAAGGCTTTCCCTTTCACTCCCACCCCTACTCTGACCTTCCGAGGTTTAAATTCAGAGGGAAAAAGGTGTAAAGGGACGCAGCAATGTCTCACTGCAGTGCCAAGCTCAGTACTCCTGTCAGAAACAGCTGCGAGTGGCCCCATGCCACACCGACCCTTGGCAGCAGGGCGAAGGGCTAATTTGAAGGTTTAATAACAGTCAAGTTTCACCCCAGCGCAGAATCAAGGTCTGAAGCGCAGCTTCAGTACAGGGTAAGTAACACGGCCAGATGCTCCCAATAAAAACAACTGCCCTAGAACAAAAGTTACCCTTAACAAAGGAAGAGGAGTAACACGATATCTGAGAGCAGATCGCTTGACGGGAGGGAGCGCGGCATCACATGATATCCGCACACAAAGGCAAGTTTGTTCATCGCAGACCCGCAAGATCATCACGCAGAGAAGACAGCTTTAAAATCATCTCGGCATACACCTACAAGCAAGTTTTCAGACACAGGCAACACTAGATTCAATGCTCTGGAACAACTCTTTGTTAAGGAGATTTCCGACCAGCAGTCGAAATTAACTGTGCCGATTTGCAAGGAAGAAGCTACTGTGGACGGATTATACGGCTTGTATCTTATGTAAAGTTTCAGCCATTTACAAAAACGCTATGAGCATCACAACCTGTTCTGCAGAAGCACAGATAGGTCACACCAGCTCAGCAAACCACAAAAGAGCTGATAAGGGAAAAGCAAAGTTGGAGAGAGGGAAGAACACAAGCAGAAGCTATGCTCTAATAAAGCTCTATTCAAAACACACTTGGGTGCAATATATTAATTGAAATACTTGAAGTCTTCTTGAAGCATTGAAATTTGAAAATTCAACAGTGTGAAAGTGTCTTTGCTTTTCCTGAGCAAGCACCACAGCAAGGAAGCAGCCTAAAAGGCGATACACCACAGAGAAATCCCAAAGCCACCACACATCAGGCTGCTTGTGCAATCCCAACTACGGGCAGGTATCTTGCAACTGCCTGTCAGGGACAGCAAAACCTACACATTCAGAGGAAGCAAGTTCTTAAACTAACTTTCTGAAGACTTCAGGGTGTTTTTTTCTCCCCTGTACAAGAGAAGGATTTTCCAATACCCAACCTTAAATACCCAACTTAGCCAATCTACTCATGCTCCTTCTGTCTCAGGAGGAATTTTCAAAGGGCAATGTAAAGCAGAAAACTAAATTTAATGTTCCAATTCCCCTCCCCCAAGATAACCCTTCACTACAGAGAAATCCCTGCAAAACAAATCAGCCAAACTAGGCATTTCATTTCAGCAAGGTATTATGTTCTAAATTATCTGGGTATCAAGTTAGCACAGCCATTTCAGTGTCAATGTAAGAAAAGTCTTAAGTTCACCATGATACAAGGAAGTACCCATGAAAATTCAACTGATTTAATGAAACATACATCAGAAAACGATGCTCAAGAACACAGCCACATGTGCTATCACATGGTGTATGTGACTAAGGACTCGCTCCACGCCTTCAACTCTAGTGCAGACAACAAGCCCGATTATTTGGACCACAGCAGCCCTCGTACACTAGGTGCCCTCCACAGGCAGATCAAGAAATCTCTGTCCTGAAGAATTAATTGTCACTCAAATGGGATTTCACTTTGGAAGAATGAACACTAGGGCTTCTGCTTCCTTTGCTTTCAGGATCTTTCTTCAGGACCTTGCCATAACTTTAAGGCAAACTCTGGTCATGCATGGTGCCTGCCAACAGGCACCAAACATTGTCAAACAATGTCAAATTCAGACATTTTCACAGCAGCAAGCAGCATAGTTTGAGTAGCTGTGCTCTAGAAGGGCAGCTGCCAGGAGAATTACCTTCTGTCTCCATTTGAATTCAAGTTCCCAGTCAAGAAGTTGCACGGTCACATTGCCAAAAGGCAAAACTGAGCATAAAATCCAGTCCCAGCCCTGTTGCTCTCACTATTCTTCACCAACTACATGTGAAAAATTCCCCGCATTCAACAAGAAGATCCCTGCAGAGTTCTATTGTCTCAAATTATTAATTAAACATGCTCTCAAAGAAAGCACATGCCTAAAATCATTTGCTTCTACTAAGCAACTCCCATATTACCCTAACTGCAATTCAGACAGTCTAAGTATAACCATTCACTGTAATTCAGAAGGGACCACCACCAAAGAAGCTCTCTCTTCACTCCAGTTCAAGAACATCCATGCATGCACAAGCCACAAGAGGCCCCATCCCAGAAAACCCAGCCAATTTTCCTAAAAACCCACTCAGTGTTGATAACTTGGCCCAGCTGAATATCTCAACCATCTTTTCATTCCCCTCAGGAGGAGTAGATGGCTGTTTGGATTTGTAATGAGATATGCAACCTTCCATAACCAAGACAAACCCAACCTAGGCCACTACTCATCAGGAGTCATCTTGTACCTCCTCACTCAACTCTGGTCTGATCTCTACCCTTTTTTTTCTTTGCAAGATAAATAGCATACCAACATCCTACTGCAGCTAGCGTAACTGTCTGCCCAAACAGCCTGAAGAGTAATCGGGCATGGTAGATAAACAACAGCCTAAACACCTTCAGTTTGAATCTTAGAATTACTGGTGGACATTGAGTCTCAGCCTCAACTTGCTGCTTTTTGTGGCTAAAAAGAGAAGATTATATTTTGCAGTCAAGATCTGGCTGATGGAAGTGTCTTCCATGTAAAGTCTGGTGATTAAGTATTTGTAGCTGCAGACAGCTGGAAGTTTGCTTAGGTGTTCAGAGATTCCAATCTAGAAAAAAAGAGTCCAATTTCACCATTACTTCAGTGTCTGCAAGAATAAAGAGGAATTTATAATATACACTATCTGTATGGATGGCGTACCTTTGATATCTAAATATGCAAAATGACAGTAGCACCTTTAAATGCTTAATTTTCTATGAAAACTTGCCCCGCTGCCGCCTTCTGGAGAAAGAAAAAATGCAAAGGGAAAAGAAAGTTTCTGGGTAACGTACAAAAAGAATCAGCATTTTCCTGCTGTTGTCAACAAGAGGATGCTATTTGCTTCCTTGGGAGCAGAGAAACTTTTGCTTAAGTCACCTCTGGTAAAGCCATTCACAACTAAATTCTCAGAGCTGCTAGTCAAAGTACAAACAAATGACAAGGAGGAAAAGCCAGCACAATAAAAAATGAAAAGCAGGGATCCTGTAAGTAAGTTCTGACTCACAACACTCATCGCTATTTAATAACACATGATGAAATGCTATCATTTGGTAAAAATCACTGGAGTATTATCACCAACAGACGGAGACAGATGTCTGTCTACATATGTAACAAAGAAGAAACTGCGATTCAACAATTAAAAAAATCCCTCTACCTTTAATTACGACCTCCCAAGCTCTAGGCAGGCATTAACCTATATTACCCTATAATTATTTTTTCTGACTCTCCATTATCTTTTAGCTACTGAGTTTCCTAACCAGTCTTCAAGGCAACAAGGCAAGGGCCCTCGCTGCACTACCTTTGAAAGTCTACAATCAAAAGTACAGTAATACAAGCATATCTATAAGAAACCGAGACTTAGCAGACATCCATAATGATTCCCCACCTTGCTGCATGTCCCAGCACTTCCTTCCAGTTCTATTCTTGCAGGACAAATTCAATTCTACCCCCGGTTAAGCCCAAACTGAATTAAATCATTTTGGATGCGTAAGATTAGTTCTTGCTCCAAGGAATTTATACTTTAAGAAGCAGATGCAGAGGTGGCCAAAAAGACAAAAGGAATGGCAGTGTTAGGATTATATATATCCTGCATTCTGCTTCCCATGAGTAAAACCTCGAGGTAAACAGAGAACCATGGAAAAAGAGGCACTCAAGAAAGGCTGAAGTAGCAAACACATAGATAAAACTGCCCGACAATCACTGGAGTATACGGTATCAAATAAGACACATGAGAAAACAGTTACTGCCCAACCTCAGAGCTGCCTTCAAAGAAATTAAATGCAAAGATTAGTTTAAAGATGCATACTGAATGCAAAACATCAGGACTACGTGACAAATACATTACAGCCCATGTGAAAAGCACCAGGAAGCAGAACAAATAAGGGCCCAACAGTAATTATATTACAGTGGGTATTTCTTGAGCTTCAGATCACAGAACACATGGGAGAAAAAACAGAGAAAGCATCACACAGAACCTTGTGAGCTTAATCCTACAGGTATATTTTGTCCAGTCTCAGAATTGTTCTGCCTCCAAAGAGTACATGCATTATTTTTTAAAAGTTCATTTAAACTGGTATAAGCTAATGAGCTTTTCTTTCATTAAGTGGTGCATTTATTAGTATCATTTCATTCAAGAACTTACTGGGGGCGGGGGGGGGGGGGGGGAAGCAAGGTGGGGAAGGGCAA
>VYXH01002831.1:544176-562268 GCA_013397275.1 Burhinus bistriatus | reverse complement strand
TCTCCGGCCAGGCCCGGGGGCCTCAGGCGTTGATCAGGGCCCCTTCCCCGGCTGGGGGGCGCAGGCCGTGCTCGGCCCCACGCTGCCGCCATCAACGCTCCCTCGGCTAACGGGGCTGTGGTTGAACCCCCCCACACACACACCGCCACCACCGCTCCTTGGGCACCCCGGGCCCGCAGCGGGGAGGCCGCCAGCCCCCCTGCCCGAGCCAGCAGCCATCGCCCCCCCGCCCCGGGGCCTGCTCGCACAAAGGCGGTGAAGAACCGCACCAGAGGCACCAAGCGCAGGCAAGGGAGAGCGGCTCTTCCTCCCCCTGCGCCTTTACCAGCTCAGCGCCAAGCACGATTTTGGGGAGGGGGGGGAGGTTTCCCTTCATGTCCCCCCCCTACCCTCTCCGCTCCCCTTCCCCGCAGAACCAGGGCTGTGGGGGAACTACACGCCCCAGCCTGCGCCGCTCCGGCGCCGGCCAGGCTCACAAGTCTGGCCATTAAAACACAGCGCTGTACTCTGGGAGCGGTAGTTTCTGCAATTGTACCTCCATGTTAAAGGGACAGCTCGTTTGGGAGCGGTCGTTGTTGGTTTTGTGCACCCTCCTGCAGTGGAGTGTCGGGCTCCTGTGTTTTGGAGGGGATTTAGCACCTTCGCTTGATGCTTAGATGTAATATCTTCTCTCTCTCTTGGCCAGGCAAGAGAACCACGCGTGAAAAGCGGGAGGAAACTGCCATGGCAGAGAAGTGGCTCGGGGCATGCCCTCGCACGCACGCAGAGAGCAAACAAGCAGCGGCTGCAGCGTTTCAAAGGGCTTCGTCAGCCGACGGGGTCCCGCAGACTGCACGGGGCTGGGCGAGAGATTTCCCTGAAGTCTGAGCTTTTGTGGGCGAAGCAAGTGGGTTGTGGTTTCAGGTACAAGAAGTTACTTCAAGCCCGGTTTATCACAGTCCTTAAAGCACAAGGAGGGCCGGATCCAGCTGAGATCTGGCTGCATGGCTTATGTTCGTTGTCTCCCCAAAGGGCTGCTGGGGTGACGGGTGTCTCTGCTGCCACGCTGACTTTTCCAGGTGCCTGTATCGCGACGGAGCATGCAGCCCAGCCAGCCAGGGCTTGTGGGGAAGCAGGGCCTCACCCCGGCCACCCTCCAAAACCCTGGGGAAATACAGCTCATGGCCGCAGCCCGGGGGGTGCTGAGTACCTCAGGCTGGGCATGACAGGGGACCTTCAGGATAAAGAGTTAGCAAAGGGTTTTGCTGTTGATGCTGGTTTTTTAAGCCAAGCCTTGCATAGCCACCCAAAGCTTTCTTCAGCCAGTGCCGGCGTGGCTTATTTGACCTGGCAAAACCCCTTTGTGATAAACTCAGCTCTGCTGAGTCCAGCTGCTGGTGCCGCAGCAGCACGTTGCCCAAATGCGTGCGTGGCACTTGGCATGGACCCCCCCCTGCCTGGCTGCCATGCAGCCCTGCCGGGCCCTGAGCACCCCACAAAGAGCTGCAATGTGGATCCTGTGCAACGAGTAGCTCCTGTTAGCGAGACCTGGCCGCCCCCAGGCTCTTCAGTGGAATAGGAACATCAGCAGGTTCTTCTGGCCAGCGTCCCTCATGAAGATGCAGCTTATTCTGCTGAGCTGCGCTGCCCTGTTATAAGGAAACTGCCTTGGTGACGCAGTTAGCCCGTCAGAAGCACGCTTGTGCGGTGAGGTCAAATCAATTCTCCACCTTCCAGCTGGTAGAATCCTTAACCTGGCTCTGCCATGCCATGGTGGACCATGCAATGTCCCCAAAACACCACTGGTGTGAGCAAAGCTGACCTCTTGGTGTAGCAGAGATGTGAATAGTAAAACCGTGTCATCTTGGCACTGGAACGAATAAATCTGTCCAGACACCCTTCTCCTTTGGTTGAATTCTTCAACATCTCCTGAATGTCCTGGGCTGATACAAGGTATCAGCATTGACTCTTGGGTGACAAACACTTGGGCTGCAAAGCGTGAGAGGTCAGGAGCTTTTTCCCACACCATGTCCTCGCTGTGGAGCCTGGGGGAAGGAGGGCTGGCAGGTCCCTGCCTGCTTCTGCTGGCCAGGTTTTGGGGTGCTGTGCTTGCAAACTGGCAACCTCAGCACCCACCTTGCTGGTGGGGCCACCTGGCCCCAAGCTATCGTGCTGGCAGTAGCGCAGAACTCCCCAAGCTGCGCTGACCCTCCGCTGTGAGCCAGAGATAACAGCTACACCACAGCAGGTTGCAGCACACACCCAGGCTGCTTGCTGACACTGGAAACGTGGTTTCTACTAATTATACCTGGGATAATTACATTTATACCGGTATAATGAGAGGGGGAGGGAAGGAGTCCTCCTGTGGATGAAGTATTAGTGGTTAAAACCCACTTATGCCAGTTAGTTTATTCAGTTTAGGAAGAAAGGCGCAGAGAAATGGCACGCGGGGACACGCAGCCCTGTGGCTACGGGACTGAGTCGGAGTTTGGGTCTCACCCCCAGCACCTGCGTCCCTTCTGCAGCTTCTTCTGCTTCCCACCGTTGCTGTCCTAACTCTTGCCCCTCAGACCTTGGCCAAGCTCCCAGCTGTCCTGGACTTTGCCTTTGGTCTACAAAGAGAAAAAGGTGCTTCCAGAAGGTGGTTGATGTCCTCCTAACCTCCAAATGACTCACTAGAAGCATCTTTCTCCCTGTTCACTACAGAAGGGGCTTCAGTCAACTGTGCTCTTCATTAAATGTCAAAGTTACACCTGCAAAGCCAAATGCCCAAATCCAGACTCTCCATCCATGCTCTGCCCAGACTCTGTTCCTGGTGGCACAATGCCCAACATGGCAGTATCTTCTCTTTGAAGGAGCCTTCTAGTTTAAGAGCAAATAAACCCAGCGCTGCTGTGATTCATATTCCTCAGAGCAGAGCTTCCCACAGCTCAACAGAGAAGGCACGTGCACAGGACAGGGGATTCAGCTGGAAAAGAAAATAGATTGAGTGACTCCATAAATCAGAGATGAGTGGTTTCAGTACTGACCCCAGACAGACCTGGCCATCCTCAGCCTTGCAGAAGTGTAGGGAGGTCCAGCACTTTTATTTCAATGACAACTTGGTCTCTGAAATGAAAAGCCGGGTGGGAGGAAAGAGTGTCTCCCTCCCACTGCCAAGTTCTTCAGTGGGGCAGCAAAATTTTGTTGGCCACCAGAAAAAAAATCCACTGAATTACTAGATTTTTTCAAAACCAAGCCAAAACCTGCTGAGATTTTCACACAGGATACTTTCGAAACACGCCAGTTTGACCAAAATGCTTCAAGAGCCAACTACATCATTCAGCTTCATCATTGAGACAGTGTTTCATCAAGACATGTTGCCTTGAGACAAAAAGTAATGATCAACCCTGCAGCTGGGCAGCTTTAATACTTGTTCATGAACATGGGCTGCATGCTGTCCCATCCATTGCTCCATGAGCTGCTTCGCAAAGATGGCCAGAGACCTAAAATCGTGGACCTTCCCCACAGGACCTTCCCCGTAAGAGCCCAGTCCCACACGCACACAGATTCAGGGCACGCACATGAGTGCTTTTTGGGCTGAATGTGTCGTCATCAGCAGACCTAGACGGGAAATGTCCCTTCATTTCTGCAGCAGCTTTCAGCGATCAGATAAAACCGTGGTTTTCACCAACACTTTTCGCCTACGGGTTTCCACGCTCTTGTTGAGAAACCCAGCGCAGACACTTTCAGGAGTCAGCAGCCAAGTGTCTAAAAGCGGCTGGTGAAATGTTGTGGTTATGGCAAGCTGAAGAAAATTCTGGCTGCGGACCCACCTCACAACAGTAAAGTCTGAAAGTTTCATTTTGGCAGGAAAGTCGGTATTTCTTGCAAAAATACCCACACCCCTAAAATTAAAATTTTTAAGCAACTCCCACAAGTTGGCTGTGCTCAGGGTTGTACCGAGCCCAACATGAAGTCCCCTATCCTGGGTGCAACAACAGCTCTAGGTGACGTCTTGAGAGTCATTATCAACAAATCCCACTATTTCCTCTCTGTGTGCAGGAAGGCAGCTGGCAAAGCCATGCCACACGTCCCACGGTCAGAGAACAGCCGTGGCAACGCCTTCCTCTTCATCCCAGTGATGTCCTCTGCTGTCCTCTCTCCTGTTTGCCACAGCTCACAGAGCCACCGCAGAAGAAGACAGCCAGAGGTGGGAAGCAAAAAAGTGCCCTGGAGAAGTGGAGGTAAATCCAGGATGGATTTATGGGATCCAAAGTGGGTTAAATCCAGGATGAGAAGAGACACACAGGAATTCTCACTCTTATGGGGTCATGAAGGTATTTTCCCCAGGGACCAGGCAGCAAGAAATGTTTTTGGCAGGGTTACTGGCACACGAGGCCGAGTGCTGTTGGGAAGGATCCTTGGGTGCCCCTCTGCCACCCCACGGATATAGTCTATTAACGAGAGGGTAATTGAGAAACCTACAGAAAAGCAGCCGCACAAAAAACCTGATAGCAGCTATAAACCAGGAAAAAGGAAATTCTTGTTTGTTTTTTAAACCGTGTGGGTTTTCCCCCTGGACCTCACTGCTGAGGTATGTCACGGCAGTAAGGAGCGGGGCTGAGCCCTGCTCCACGTTCCTACCTTTTCATCAGCCTTTTTAACCAGCCGCCAAACCCTGTAGGGACCCGGACACCAGAGCTGCAGAGAAAACAGGAGCTCTGATAGATGCTGGTGGATAAAATAAATGAGCTTGTGGGGTGTGAACAGCCGTTCCCTCCCGAGACCCTTGCAGGTGGATAGGGCTGCATGACGGGGGGACAGCAGTTGGGTTGAGCACAGCCCCAGGAGCTGATAGAATCCAAAAAAATCCTACAGCTCAGCAAAGCAGCTGTGGGCAGGACAGTTCAGGTGATGGCATCTTCCTCCCAAGAGGGAAGTGGTGGCAGTGTCCCTGCTGAGCACGGGCTGCTGGCCAAGGCTTGGTTGGTACCCAGCTGGAAAGGAGCTGGTAGGCTCCAGGGCTCCTCTTGGCCAGTGCTTGCCAAGTCGTAATGGAGACTTGTCCCTGGTCAGGTTGTTGCCACCCACAGCGGCTGTCCCTCCAAATGTGTCCCAGGCCAGCCACAGCCTGGGGAGTCAAGGGATTGTATCTATGTATGGTCTAGCTAGAGCACCCCAAGATCCAAACTAGACCCTTACACCTACCCACCTCCCTGCTTTGTGGGCCCTGGGAGGGTGTAGACACCCACCAGGAGCAAGGGGTGGAACACAGTTGTCCCTCTGCTAGTGCTGCCCCATCAGCTGGGGAGGTAAACTCTGCCTGGGGACATTTGATGTCCAGTGGTGGCATGTTGTCCCCACATGCTGTCACTGGTAGGAGCAACACCACCTTCTTGGTGAGTGCTTGTGAGGCTCCCCCATCTTGGGGATCATCCCCCACACCCTGTCTCATCCTGATTTCTAATCATTAGAGCTCTGAAGCAGGAGGCTGATTAAGCTTTCCAGCTTGTTTGTTATCATTAAATACATCAACGCTGGATTTTCTTGACAGGCAATTATGTGACTAAGCCTTTTGGAAGCTTGTTACCTTCTCAGTCCGCATGACTTCTTCTTGCAGTCCCATAGCCTGATTGCGTTTTGCGGGGAGCGATTTCCTTCCACCAGCTCCGCGTTTGCCATTCGCACTGCATCAGCTCTTCCTTGGCACCGGAAAATGAGCCGGGGGGATGCTCTGACTTTCTCTTGCCTCTCTAACATCTCTAGAGACAAGCTGGGCTGGAGCGTGGCATCGAGACTGGCATATCATTTACCTGCAGATAGAGCTATTTATTGGAATATATATATAGGAAAAATATACGTTATTACTGGAAACATATAGACTGCGTATAGAGGCAGTCACAGGACAGCAATGCTCAAACAGGAGCGAGGGGATGAGCGGTGACTTTGCAGGGGGTCAGTCAGCCAGAAGGTTTTCCCACTCCTCAACCCCATTTGTCCTTTGCTTCCAGCTTTTCCAGACCTTATTTCTTGGGGTTTAAGTTGTCCAATTTGGTTTTGTCCTTGTCAGCCCGGAGAGGGTGACAACGTGCTGCTGCTGCCAGCCTGGCGCAGTGGCCTCCCGGGGCCCTCCCCAGGGCCCAGCTATCTGCATGCCGCACATTCAAGATGTGTTTCCTGTTAAGTTCCCAGTTAAGAAAAAACAACAACCCCACAGAGTGTCACGTTTAGAAGAACATCATCCCAGCTGCAGGTTCATACGCTCAAATTTAGGAAATACCACTGTTACGTTTGCCTGCACAACCTTAATTCAGCCCCCTTAGGCACATGCTTTGTGATCCAGTCTTTAATTACAGGTTCACAGACGAGGTTTTTCCCACGACACCCATGGCCCAGTTAGGGCTAGCACTGTCCCGAGGCAGAGCGATGGGGGAGATGCGGATGTGGGACCTCCGTGTCCCCTGCTGCCCAAGCTGGGAGGAGCACGCGGTGCGAATGACAGAGGTCTGATACTTGAAATCCTTTTGCATTTCTTCTCTCCCAGAACCCAAGTCATTTTGCTAAAACCCAGGGTGCAGCAGGATGGTTTGCTGAGCAAGAAAAGGTGAGGAGTGAAGGTGGAACCTCTCCGCTCCCAGCTCCACACCCCGCTGCTGCCAGCAGCCCCCCAGACCCCCTCACCACCACCTCCCCGAGCTGCCCAGGGCTCCCTGGCTGCCTCCTTCCTCCCCTCCTCTTGCACAGACAGAGACCTTCTGTCAAGCCAAGCTCCACGCCATCCCTCTGCCCACGCACACCTTCGATTTGGACACTGAGATGTTCCTGGGCGCTGGGTGGAGGCTGCTTTTATTCCGACTTCCTCCTCGCAGAAGGCAGCCCGGCGGCTCTTGCTGCCCTGCCTAATGCAGGCAGCTGCTCCTCCTGCCTGCCTGCTGCAGCCCAGCCCAGCCTGGGGTGACAGCCCAGGGACCTGGATGCCTCCTGCCTTGGCGTGCACGTCCCCATGTGCCACGAAGTTCCACGAAGCACTTAGCCCGAAGGCAAGGGTGCTTTGCACGGCGGGGGACCTGGCTGGGGAGCGATTTGGGACTGACAGCTTTGCCAGTGGAACTTCCCAGCGCTGCTCGTTTTGCACGGAGGGAGGCCTGGGGTTTGCTGGGGGGGCCAGAAATGACGTTTCCCAGGTGCTGGCTAAACCCACCCCACCGGTGCCTTGCCCGAGCAGCGCTCGGCTCCCATGTCCTCTGTGCACCAGAGCTTGCAGGGCCAGCACCACGCTTCCCAGCCGCAAGCCCCCAGCTCCTCACCCGTGCTCCTGGTGTGATCTTCGTTGCACAGACAGAGGCTCAGCTGTACCCTGCAGACACCTGGCTTAGAAACCTAATTGCCCTTGGCATAATTTGGAGGCAGTGAGCCCCTGCTTAGAAGGGCTGATTCACCCTCTGGACCTGCCCCTGCTCCTCCTGTGAGGCCGGAGGGAGCTGAGGGCAGCGGAGCAGCACCCAACGGAGGTGCCTAATGTGGGTGATCCCAGGCTTCAGGGTAGTGGTGGCCCCTTCCTCGGGGGGACCTGCTTGCAGACCAGGATTTGTGTGAGCAAAGCTGCAGTGGGTGTCGGCAGGAAGCAAGCTTTGCGTGTGCAGAGGGACGATGCATTGCGGAGACCTCGGAGACGTCTGACTTGGAGGGTCCTGAGCGTTGGCTGCACGTTCAACCGACCCCAGGTGGTCATTTGCTCGTTATTCCCTGTTCCTGCACCCATCTTGACTGTAACTGTGTGGATTTACTCCAGATCACACCCAGGCATTGTGCTTGCGGTGACGAAGGGATGGGCATCCTTCTGCCAGCCCTGGAGCTGCCAGCCCTGAGACCTTTCCCGTGCACTTTCCGGGCATGGGAGGCGATGCACAGTGGTTACGGCTGGTTGCATCTCCATCGCTTTCACATGTGAAAACTCGCCTTTCTGGCTGTGCAGCTCTGCTTGGAGCCCAGAGGGGTGAAGGGGGTCCACAGGGGGAGTTTGGGAAAGTGGCTCCACTGCATGGATGGAGGAGGCCCCAGAGACAGAACCAAACTGCTCGGAGCAAGAAGCACGGGTGCCAGGAACAACACAGGGAGTCCCATGGCAACAGGGCAGGGAGACGAGTTCGGGAAATGGTGTAACAGGGCTGGCACCCGCCCCGCTTGCAGGAACAAAATAGAGCTTTTCCTGCCTGGCCAGCTGCCCGCAACGGCTCCCACCTTCCCCCTGCACCTGGATACGTCCCCTATCCTGCCCGCCGTGGCACTGGGACTGGCATGCTGCTAGCAGGAGAGTCCTGGCACCAAATCCCTTGCAAACTCCATCCTCATTGCCCCCACCATGCCTTGGCTTTCCCCTATGCGTTTTCCGCTCCAGCGCTGGCTCCCAGGCACGCTCCAGCCCATCCTAAACCCCTTCTTGATGCTCTGGACCTCAAAGCCAGCTGAGTTGGAGCTGGCTCTATTGTATGACAGGAGCACGATGTTGCAAAGACATCTTAGCTGCTCCCCTGGGGAGTAATGGGGCCAGTGGTCCATATATGTGTGTGTATATATATATGCATATATATGTGCAGCATCTTTCAGGAGGAGCCGGCTCATAGTGCAAGCAGGGCAGGCTGCAGGGAACTCGTCACGCGCTTTAGTCTCTGCCCAGGACGAGCCATGTGTTGTGCATCCTGAGCCAAAAATTGTGCATATGCCTGCGGATGCACTACAGCCAGCAGAGAAAGCCCAGGAGCTCCCACCAAGGCAGCCGTCACGTCCATCTGACGTTCGTCTGGGTGAACACCCGTCCGTGTATCACCTTCCAGCTGGGACTGGAGGTGATGGAAGCACCAAAAAGAGCATCTTTTTAGGGATGTGGGGCCGGGGATTTCGGGAGCCTAGCATCCACACCGCAGCACAGGTCTGCTGGGCAAAGTGATGCCAGGAGGAGGGTGTCCCTTGGGGATGCCACTGCATCTTCCACCTGGCATGGACCACTGGAGAACCACTCATCAAAGGGAAAAAAAAAAGGCCCAGAATGTGTTTCTTAATCAATTTACCACCAAAAGCAAGCAATGAGCTTCCCTCCAGGCAGGAAAACATCATTGTTCCCATTCACCCACCACATCTTACCAGCCTTGCTCCTGCTCCCGCTCCCATTTCCCTGGAATCAGCCATATTTAACTCGGCACACCTAGGACTGTGGCAGCCGGATCTACAGATCTCCTCGAGTCCCTGAAAAGCGTCTCTATGCCTTTGTTTGAGGTTGTGAAAGCGGCTTTTTTACTCCTTAACATCTGTGACTCGCCGGGATTCCGCGGCTGCGGGAGGGAGCTGGCGTTTCTGTGCGGGGTAAATTAATCCTTTGTTGCTCCTCAGCCATTTCTTTGCTCGGGTTGGGATGGAAGAAAATCAACTCGTTTTTCTTCCTGCCCTTCCTGTTTACGGCGACACAGGGTTTCTTCACATGATAGCAGCAAGGGATGCTTGGACTCTGTAATTACATCTCAGCCACGGCCAGACAGGGGACAGTGGCTGTAAGAAGGGACCGGTTGGCCCAGGGTGTAAGGGGTTCAAAGCAACCCCCCTCCAAGCCCCCCCAAGGCTGTCGGTAGCGGTGCAATGCCCACACTCAAATGCTTTTTAAATTTGGGGTGCCCTGATAGTTTTTGGAGCAGCGAGAGCATCGCTGCTGGGGACGCTGCACCCGTGTCCCAGCTTCAGACTGGGGCTGGAGCAGGAGGGGGCACATCGCGTATCAGGGAGGGCCGGTGCCATTCGGGAGATCATTCATATCATTTTTATTTTGAAGAATTTCCCCTGCTGCTCTGAAAATCAGATTATGGCTGTAGAACCGTAGGAAGCTGATGAAGGTGATAAACCCTTCATCTGCGGGGACCTGGGGGGAAGGCACCCGCTCACGTGCCGAGCATCCTCCTTGCTTGGCAAAGGATGCACCGGCTGCAAACCGGGAGGAGTCAGGAGTCGGGCTTTCCTGGGGAAGGCGGAAAGGCAGGAGGTGTTTTAATATCCATTTCCCAAGAGAAATGGGTGATTTGGGAATGCAACATACCCAAATAATAGAGTAGATGCGGTGATGCTCCCAGCCAAGGCGTTGCTCTTCGCTCTCCCAGTGAGTCATGCTGGGATGGGAATTAAAGGTTGGGTTATCGGATGCTTTCATCTCCTCCGCCGGGTCCGTGCCAGCACCCAGCCTTGCCCAAGGACCCCAGGGTGGCTGCGTGGCACCCACGTTCAGCTGGCGACCAGCAGCGATAACCACTGCGGCAGGCTGGGTTTCCTGGGAGCCACCCGGCAATGCCGGTACTGCTGGCAGGATGCGGCTCCGATGTAGGAGATGCTGCTCAGGTTGCAGGGAAAAGGAGCTGGGACACCCCCAAAAAAATTCACAGTTTGGTTTTCGGCGGCTGGTCCTGAGCTGGCTTTGCCATTTCATAATGATCCCGCTTGGACAATGCGGCTCTAAATTTGCAAATAGAAATTTGGAGAGGAATGGCCATGGGAAAAGGGGCAGAAAGGAAATGGAGAGATGGGAAACGCCAGGAAGCGGATGGTTGGTTTTCCTCTATATCCTGAATTTTTCCTGTCTGTCTCAGTATGGCGAGGGCTGGGGTACTGTTGACTTTGCCTCGGGGGGAGACACTTGGACCATCCTCTGAATTTCCAGCCCCAAACCCAGGGGATTTATTACCTGCAAAGCAAATCCCAGCCCTCCCATCCTGCAGGGATGTCCCGCTGGCCACAAGCACTGAGCAAGCGGCACAAAGCCACCTCCAAAATGTGTTTTCCCAGTACTCGGGCTGGGAAAAACCTTCAAAACCAGCTTTTGCAGACGGGCGACTTGCTTTAAAAAAGCTGCTCCATTATAAGACCTTAAAATCTGAGTTGTTACAACTCCTGAAACCTCCCAGTATTGTTTTATCTTTTATCTACGGATGCAGTTTCGCAGTTTCACACTTTCCCTTTTACTTATTTATTTACTTTTTAAACTTATCTATTTATTTACTTACTTAATTTATTTTCTTATAAATAAGTAAATAAGTTAAAACATTTGCTTATAATAAGTAAATTATTTTTATTTGCTATAAATAAGTTAATATATTTACTTATAATAATTTTTATTTCCCGTAAATAAGTTAGTGTATTTACTTATAATGAATAAACTACTTTATTTACTATAAACAAATCAGTTAATATATTTATTTATAAATAAACAAATAAGTAAATAAATAAGTTTTTAAAGTAAATAAATGTTATTTAAAAATAATTAGCTAACTAAATATTTAAATTTTAAGTATATGACCCCAGGCCAGCCCAGCAAAACCCATCACCTTCCTTGCCCCGGAGCTGGAGGCCAGATTTCTGGGGGAGAAACGCTTCGGGGGGGTGCTGAGCCCCATCTGCGGCCCCGCGGTGCGTGGGGTGGCTTCAGCTGCGCCTGAGAGCACCCACATCCCACATCCCAGTGGGAGATGCCCAGAAATAAGGCACTGCCCCCAGCCAGCAAGGGATTTTTTGCTTTTAAAGCAGCTTCCCGAGTATTTTTATGTCTTTTTCTGTGCCGTGGGGATGTTTTAGAGTCGGGAAGTGTGGCTTCAGGGTGGCTGCGGGTGGGTGACAGTGGCCGTGGTTGCTAGAAATAATGTCATCCCAGCGCTGCCGTGAGCCCAGGGCTGCGGGGAGCCGCCACCTTGCTCTGACTTAGGGTGGGTTTAGTAACAGCACTAAAATCCTCCCCGGCAAGGCTGCCGGAGCCATCCCCCCGTGTTTCCCAGTCCCACCGGTGCCACCTTCCCAGTGTGCCCAGATCCCTGCGGGGAGGCAGCTCACCAGCCATGCCACGGCAGCACCCGCAGAAACGCCCCCCGACCCGTGTTCCAGACTCGTTTCTGAATTAATTCCCAATTGCAGTCGTTATCCAGCCAACAGGTACACGCGATGTGGGTTTATTTCCCTTACTGGGGTGACGTCTCTCCACCTTTCACGGCAGCAGCCACCTCCAAAGGGACCCGATCCCTGTCAGATAAAGGACAACGAATTTTATGACCACAAACACTGTGCAATAAACTGGAAGATGCCTCCCAAAATCAAAAATTTTAATTGAAAAGCACCTCAAGAACCCTATTTCAGCCCCCAGTTTGGTGCTTACCTCCCGTCACTGGCCCCCTCCAAGGTACAGGAGGCAGAACGCAGGGCATGGTGAGGCCGAAGGCTGGAGTGCCGTTACTGCCGGAGGGTTTCCTGGCGTGCCCGGGCAGGCTGCCAGAGCTGGGACAGGGCTGGGCAGCAGGAGGTTGTTTTGCAAGAGGTAGATCAAGGGGTGTGGGCAGCTGGGGAGGAGGAGCGTGGTGGGATGCTCCAGCTGTGGGATGCTCAGGCAGCACGGCCATGGGCTGCTTGGGCAGCACAGCTACAGATCGCTCCAGCAACATGGTTGTGGATGCTCCATTAGCACGGCCACGGGATGCTCCGGCAGCATGGCCATGGGATGCTCAAGCACCGTGTCTGTGAGCTGCTCCAGTAGCGTGGCTGTGGATGCTCTGGCAGCATGGCCATGGGATGCTCCAGCAGTGCAGCCATGGCATGCCCAAAGACCGTGGCCATGAGATGCTCCAGCAGCATGGCCATGGGATGCTCCAGCAGTGCAGCCATGGCATGCCCAAAGACCGTGGCCATGAGATGCTCCAGCAGCATGGCCATGGGATGCTCCAGCAGCACAATTGTGGGATGCTCCAGCAGCATGGCCACAAATGCCCTGGCAGCATGGCCATGGGATGCTCCAGCAGGACCATGGGGATGCTGACCCACTTCTTCCCTGGTCCACAGCCATGGGGTCCAATTAGCCTCACTGTTGTCACAGAAACACGCCTCCATCCCTGCTCACCCCTCAAAAAAAATTCCTCCCCCCTTCCTTGGTACCTTGGTACCTACCAGCATAGCTCTTGTTTGATCGGGCTTCAGCCAAACACACATCATTACCCACGGTGGCAGTGCTGTCCCCACCCACCCCAGCAGCTGCACCCACACCGAAGGGTCCTTTGGGCCCCTTCCCTGGGGACCCACTCAAGGGTGGGGGCTGCTCATCTCCCCCCCTCGCATGGGGAAGCCCCTGTGTCCCAATGGGGGCTGCCTTCACCCCTCGCATCCACTGCTTTGGGGCAACACCTGCCTGTCCCCGGGGTGCTGGGACACCCCACTGTCCCCATGACCAGGGCAAACCCTGTGGCTCCTCCATCCCCAGACACCCCACTAAAGTCCATGGATTTTAGGTCTTTTCTAGCAAAGAGCAGACCCCGGGGATGGGGTCTAACAGCAGAGCTGAGCCAGTAGGATCTGTGGGTGACACGGTGACATCTACTTGGGGCCACCGACCCCAGCCCAGGGACACCCAGGGCTGCTGGGGACAGCACACCAGCTCCCAGCTGGGGACAGGAGGACCCTTACGGGGATGAAGTCTCACTTCCCACAAGGACAGAGATTTGGGAGCAAGTAGGAACAAGTCAAGTGTCCCCAAAAAGCCAGTGACAAAATGCCGTGGCAGGGAGCTGCCGAGCAGAAGCATCACAGGGAGCTCAGCCCAAGGGGGAAGGAGCATCTGGCTGCTCTGGACCCTGATGTCACCGGAGACACCGTATTTGTTGCCCCGGCCTCACCACATTTCCATTTTGATTTCAAAAATAAGATTTAATTCAATGTCACCGCCCCCTTCCTCCTCCCGTTGCGCTGGAAAAGGCAGCAAAGGGGGGAAAACCCAAAGGCGATGGGAGCAGAGGGCGACCGCCTCTCATTTGGAATCAATTAAAAACAGAGCAAACGAAACGGCTTTGGATACTTGGAATGAAAGCACGCGCGCAGCAGGCACCACCCCGAGGGGGTGGCATTGAACTGAATTAAAATTGCCGCTTTGGTGATGGAAAATGGGAATATCTGGGGAGAAAAGGAAACTTTTCCCACAGGTCTGCAGCCGCGACCCGGCATCTCCTGCCAAGGAATCCCTACCCCTGCTCCTTGCGGGGCTGGAAAACTTGATTTCAGAAGCTCAACCTGAAAAAACACCCCGGGGCGGGGGGTTAATTAATATTTTTCTTGGGGGTTTATTAATATTTCTTTGGGAGTTTGTTAATATTTCCCTTAGGGGAAGGGAGGCTGCAGAGTCCCCTGGCCGCCCCCATGCACAGGGACGAGATCTATCCACCCGCACCCAGTCTGCAAGATGCTGCTTTTCTGCCTTTTTTTTTTTTTTAATTTTTTTTCTGTTATTTTGCTACCGGAGAAAAAATCACCTGTGTGGGCAGTGAGGGAGGGGGCAGAATCGCACCAGGGCATCATTAAAAAGAAACGCACGGTTATAAGGCAGCGGAAAGGTGGGTGATGCAGAGCCCGCGGGAGTGAGCTGGCAGCATTAAGAGGGGACAAAAAAGCAAAAATTAAAAAAAAAAACCAACCTACCACTTTTTAATCGATTCAACTGCACGAGGAAGGGAAATGCCCCAAGACCAGAACAGCCATCAGATGAAACGTTCCTTTGACTTTTATAATTACAGAATAGAAAAGAAATCCTTGGTTCACGTTACAAATACAGTCTTATATAAAAACAAGCCAATNGTTTAAAAAAAAAAAAAAAAAAAAAAAAAAAAAGAAAAAAAAAAAAAAAGAGAAAAAAAAAAAAAAAGGTGGTGGAGCACCGGTGCCTGGCTCCTGCCGAGCTCAGGAGGGAGGGAAGCTCTTTCCAACGAGTTTTAATGACGGCAAGCTTTTCCTTCTGCTTCTCGCTGGGTTTGAGAAGGGCTTCGAGCAGGAGGGTGTCTGCACATCCCATCCCATCCCATCCCATCCCATCCCATCCCATCCCATCCCATCCCGTCCCATCCCGTCCCATCCCACGGCGGGTCAGCGAGAGCATCCTTGGTCCTGGAGAGGAAAATAAACCGTGGAGATGCTGCTGTCCCTGGGGTTGGGCAGCACTTGGGGATGGGGATGTGTTTTGGGAGACGGGGGCTGGGGGGATCCATTGCCTGAAAAACGCTATTTTCCTTGGAAAAAAGAGGGGCGAAGGGCAAAAGAATTATTGCCTGTAAAGTTCGCGGCTTGGCTGGAGGTGGCGGAGGGGCTGGCGGGGGGGCGCAGCCCGTCCCCTGCCCAGGGTTGGGGCTCGGGCAGTGTTGGTCGTTGGCACTTCATGGCTGCTTGTTGGGAAGGACAAAAAAAATCACTCCGGGGTGTGAAAAAAATAATAATCCCCAAATAACTCCCCGAACTGGAGGAAAAACCCCTGGGAGGCAAAATTCATGGGACTCCCCCCTTGCTCCCAGATGCAAAGGGTGGGCTTGGGGCCAGATCCAGGGATCCAGGAGCAACCGCATCCCACCTCTGGGAGAAAAAGGAGAACAAGGAGGTCAGGGGGGAGCTGGGATGCTTCGGGAAACTGGTTTTTTCCTTCCAGCTCCTTCCAAGGCTTTTCATTCCCAGCTCGTCTTCATTTTGCAAAACGATCGCTGCTCGACGGACCTTGGATATTCCCCCCTGCCCCCCAAAAATAATCACTCCCCACCTGCCGACATCGCCCCTCTCTGCCGCCGAGCCTGATGGATGGATTTGCCTCCGAGCCCCCCAATGGATGGAGGGGCTGGGGGGCGTTCGGAGAGCCGCCCCCACCCCCAGGTGAGGAGTTGGGGGGCACCGGGACAGCCCTGGGGTGGGCACAGCATTGCTGAAGGCACGACGTCAGCCTTGGGGGGGCCCGGTGCAGGCTTACCGGGGCGGGGGGGGTGTGTTCAGCCAGAGTCTACTCAGGCACTTTAAATTAAAAAAAAACAAACCCAACCCAATAATTACAAAAAAAAACCAAACCAACAACCAAACAAAAAACCCAACAACCCAAAACATTCATTAGATTCGTTAAAACAGCCGGAAAGGGGCTGTGTCAAAAGCAGCGTCAGTATTGCCGAATTTGAGCAAGATCCCCCCCCCGAAATGTGGCAGGGATGGGGGTGGGGCTCGCCGGGGGTTTTTGGGGTGCTCTGTCCTGGGGGGGGCGAGGCAAGATGCTGACGGCCGGATCCAGCTCCTCAGGGAGGGGGGAGCATCCCGGACCGAGCCCCTTCGACGCCGTTTCATCCAACCAGGGGGGCTGGAAATTTCCTTTTGAGAGTAAAAACCCCATTTTTGGGGCCAGCGCGACTCCCAAACCAGGCGTTTTGGGAAACTGTGCCAAACCCACAGAGGATGAAGCTGCTCTCTGTGCCCTGCTGTCCCCAAAGCAGTGTTTATCCCCAATCCCAGTCCCAGTGTGCTCCAAACTGGCTGGTTTTTGCCCCAATCCCACTCCAGGCCCCGCTCCTGCCTGACACGCCGGGAAGGTCCCCGCTGCTCCAAGGAAAAACCAGGCTGGGAGAAACAGGAGAAAACAGTGTCCAGCGAGCGATGCCACCTCCCCACGTGTCCCCATCCGGGGGAGGCTGTGGGAGCCTGGGGGGGTGGCACGGCTTGAGGGGGTCCCCCCATATCCAGCCCCCCCGATCCTGCTGTGGGTGGGTGGTCTGGGCTCGGAGACATCCAGGGTGGGATGGATGTGCAGCTCCTGGCTCTGTTTTGGGGGTTCTTGCGGGGTGCAGGGAGGCAGGAGGGGTCCAGCGGCTCGGCGTTGTGTCCCCCCCTTGCTGGGGGTCGTGTCATCAGGTGTGGGACAGTTCGCTCCGGGAGGGTCCTGTGGCCTCTGGCTCCCACGCCGGGCCGGGGCCGGATCCAGGGCAGGAGGAGGTTACCCGGATCTGGGGAGAGAAGGGGACAGGAGGTGTTAGGGGTGAGACCGGGGTGCGGGACATTGTCCCTGCCACACGTCCTCACGTGGGGACAAGGAGTCACAGCCACGGACAGCCGCCAGCTGCCCATCCCAGGGCACCGGGACCTGCTGGGCTGAGCTGGGGTGGCTCTGCCATGGCCATCGCCCTCGTTTCACCCCCCCAAAATGGAAGAGAGCAACTGGGGCCAGGCTGGGAAGCCCCAACAGGTTGATGTCCCGCCACCACGGTGACATGGGGACCCATCCCCGGCTGCTTGTGGCTACTGAGGGGACACGGAGGGGACACGGAGGGGCCCAGGACCCCTGACCACAGAGGGGTACTGGCTGCCCGTCCTCCCAGTTTGCTGCCAGCCCTCTGTCCTGGCAGGACGCCGGACTTCTGGGGGCTGCTGCACATGCCTGCAGGCTGGCTGCTCCCTGTGCGCGTGTGCAGGCGTGTGCAGGCATGTGCGTGTGTGTGCAAGCGTGTACAGCTGTGTGCAGTCATACGCCTGTGCATGCAGGCATGTGCATGTGTGTGCTGCTGTGTACAGGTGTATGGGTGTGCATGCAGGCATATGCATGTCCATGCAGGTGGGTACAGGCATATGCACGTCCATGCAGGTGGGTGCAGGCATGTGCATGTGTGTGCAGGCATGTGCAGCTGCGTACAGGCATATGCATATGCATGCAGGTGTGTGCAGGCATGTGCAGGTATGTGCATGTGTGTGCAGGTCTGTGCAGGCACGTGCATCTGTGTGCAGGCATGTGCAGGCATGTGCAGGCATGTGTGTGCAGGCATGTGCAGCTGTGTGCAGGCATGTGCAGGCATGTGCAGCTGTGTGCAGGCATATGCACGTGTGTNCAGGTGTATGGGTGTGCATGCAGGCATATGCATGTCCATGCAGGTGGGTACAGGCATATGCACGTCCATGCAGGTGGGTGCAGGCATGTGCATGTGTGTGCAGGCATGTGCAGCTGCGTACAGGCATATGCATATGCATGCAGGTGTGTGCAGGCATGTGCAGGTATGTGCATGTGTGTGCAGGTCTGTGCAGGCACGTGCATCTGTGTGCAGGCATGTGCAGGCATGTGCAGGCATGTGTGTGCAGGCATGTGCAGCTGTGTGCAGGCATGTGCAGGCATGTGCAGCTGTGTGCAGGCATATGCACGTGTGTGCAGGCATGTGCAGGCATGTGCATGTGTGCATGTGTGCACAGGTGGGTGCAAGCATGTAGATGTGCACGCGTGTGGGTGCACGAGTATGCGTGTGTGTGTGCAGGAATGTGAAAGCATGTCTGCACACGAGTATGTGCACAGG
>VYXH01002831.1:506983-520846 GCA_013397275.1 Burhinus bistriatus | reverse complement strand
CCTGTCCCATCCCATCCCATCCCATCCCATCCCATCCCATCCCATCCCATCCCACAGAGAATAAAGCCCCTGCCCTGGTCCAACACAGATCCCTGATCCCCTGCTCAGCCTTGGAGGCACTTGCCGTCTCCATCCCCCCAGCATCAGCCGGCTCCAACAAACAGCCTTTTGGATAAAGAAAATTGGGATTAATCAAGTGCCTCAATTAGCCACAACGAGCCACAGCTCGTCATAACACTGGAGACTCGCAGCAGAAAGCACATTAGCACCATGGCCACTGAGAGGCTGAGAATTAATTAAAATGGAACAAAAAAGACTAAAAAACCACCTAAAAATGGGGAATTGCTCGGAGTGGGAGGATTTGTGGCTGCGAGTCTGGAGATGTCAGCGGAGCCATGGCCCCAGCCCTGGCAGAACTTCTCTGGCACCAAGACCAGCCAGCATGTCCTTCGGTGCTGGTTTGCCCATGGGATGCAGTGACAGAGGGGACATCCCCACTGCTCACCCAACCCCTTGTCCCGCGGTCAACGGGGCGAGGAAGAGCCTTGCAGGCGCTCGGTGCCCGATGAACATCAACACACCAGGACTGATCCTGCCCCGCTCCAGCTCAGGGCGGGGAGCTGGGGCTTAAATCTGGGGGATCTTGGGTTTAAACCTGGGAGATCTTGGGCTTAGATCTGGGGGATCTAGGGCTTAAATTTGGGGGATCTTGGGCTTAGGTCTGGGGATCTTGGGCTTAAATTTGAGGGATCTTCAGCTTAGACCTGGGGGATGTTGGGCTTAAATGTAGGGGATCTTTGGTTTAAATTTGGGAGACCTTGGGCTTAAATCTGGGGGGTTTGGGGCTTAAATTTGAGTGATCTTGGGTTTAAATTTGGGGGACCTTGGGCTTAGATCTGGGGTATATTTGGCTTAAATTTGGGAGGCACACAGGAACAGCAAAAAAACCCCAAATCCTGGGGGTGAGACAGAGACAAAGGCTGGAGCCGGACCGGGATGAGGAATGAGCAGGAGCCGGCTGCTCCAGGAAAAGCAGCTTTGGGCCATTGATAGAGGAGGATTGGGACAAGCCACCCTCCAAAAATTTGCAGAAACCCACCACACCCTGTGCCGGGTGGGACGGGATGGATCCTGGCCAAGATGTCCCCACCAGCCCACAGTGGCCGAGCCTGTTTGGACAAGGATTAAGCCACAGGCAATTTCGATGCTAATTCTCCCAGTTAAGTTCTTTAGCCCGACATCTGTGAGAAGCAAGAGGTAATTTCCCCCGGATCTCAAACGGCACCTCAAAGACACCGTTGATATAATCCGATAGAGGGAAGGAAAAAAAAAATATAAAAAAAATCCAATTTACTGACTTATTTAGTGACACCTTTCGTAATCAATTCTCCCAGGAAAGAAATACTGATTAAAGCCAAGCGCATTGCTATGGAAACCGGCAGTCCCTCCTCCCACGACCCGCAGGCTGGGAAGGAGAAAATCGGGTGAGGAAATCTGCCTGGTAACAACCCTGTTAATGAGCCGGGGAGCAAAAATAATCCCTCGGAGCGATGCCGCCACGAAAGGAGCAGCCGGCGGCAGCCGGTGGGGAGGCGAAACCGCACGTGGTTCCCAAAATATTTATTGTTATGGGAGGGTAGAGCTGTCTCAGAGGAGGAGGGGATGCTCCTGCATCCTGGAGGGATGAAGGGGGCATCTGGAGGTGGTACCCAGGGGTGACGGGTACACCCACTGAGCCCTGCCAGCGTGGGTGTTTTTTCCAGCACTTATCCAATTTTTTAGCCTCAAAATACAGGATAAACCCACCCTGAGATGCGAGTTTAATAGATTCAGCTGCTCAGCAGCCCACAAGAAGGTAGCTGCCAGCACAAAAGGGATTCAAATGATAAACTCTGTGGGTTTCCCTCTCCTTGGGGTGTTTCCCCAGCCCGTAGGCAGCCACGACACCTGGTGAGGGGCGTCGCTGCCCGCTGCAGGCAGGGCTGCCATACCCTGGGTGAGCGAAACACTCGTGGGCCGGAGTTTCTTGGAGAATTGGGGATTTATTCATATTTCTACATTGAATAATAGCCCCAAGATCCTGGAGGGTTTGGGGGTCTCCTCCTGCCTGGATGTGTTCCTCATCCCAGCACCCTGCAAGGAGAAGACACTTGAGGCACCCATGGGTGCTGGCAAGGCAAGGATGAATCTTCCCATGGGCTGAATATAAGAGCACCCAGGTGGTGGGAAGCAGCCAGGGCTGGCAGTGAGCAGCACAGGAGGGACTTGGCTGTTTCCCCGAGGACCCGCGATGCCTTTTTGGGTGCTTTAAGGAGCAAAGGTCTGCCCAGGACATCCTTAGTGCCACTCATTATCTATTGAGGGATTTAATGACAATCCCATCCGGCATTTTCCTTAAATTCCCGACATCATCACCACTGTCACCGCGACCAGGGGTGGAATTGGAGCCTCACTGCTCCAGCAACCGGACTGGTCCAGCCCAGGGCTGCGATCCCACAGGACCGGAGCATCCGACCTCTGCCATCACCTGCAGCCCAGGATGATCACAAACCGGAATATTGGAGCTGGAGAGGCATCCAAAGGGATGCACTGTCCTAATGAAACCAGAAACCGGAATATTTTGAACAATTCCTTTAGCAAAAGAGCCGGTGCTGTTAAACCTGCCGATACCTTTCCCATTCATCGCGGAGAGGATTTAATAAGGCGCCTTAGCAGAGCGTGCCGTGACCACCGGCGCATTATTAAACGCCGCGATTAGCAGCTGCCGCGGATGGGAGCTCATTAGAGACTTCTTAAACATCCATAAAAATTGCTTTTATTAATTGGTTCATCCTCTTTTCATACCCACCGCGTTTGGGAGGGGGTTTTTTTGGGGGTTGCTTTTTATGAACCCCTTTGTTGCATGGTGGTGGATGGGGAGTTCCCGGAGCCAGATCCAGCCCAGTGCCCACCCTGGGGCCTTCCCGCTCTGCTCGGTCACCTCCTTTAATGACAAGGCGTGACACTGGGATGTCATGACGGGTGGCAACGCCGCAGCTCAGCGGGGGGACAATGCCACCCCAAGCATCCCAAACCCTGCAGCGGGGCTGGCACAGCCGTCAATCCCCCACTTCCCACAGGGATGTTAGTCCATCCCCTTGGCGCTGGGGACAGCCCCACATCAGGGAAACTAGTATTTTCCCCAAAAGCCCGTTTCTCCCCCCACAACCACATGGGATGCCTTTGCCAGCCAGAAGATGCATGCTGCCCCCAAGTTCGGCACCCACAGGGTGCTGCTGCCCCAAGCCATCCCCCTTTTTGGTGCATCTGCAGAAGGGACGAGGATTTCCACACCAAAATTTTGGGGAAAAAATGAGCCCAGCAGCACCCATGGCCTGGACACAGGACTAGGGAGGACTCCTGGGGTCCCCATGTGGGTCTCCCCATGGCCTGGACACAGGACTGATGCTCCCACCATCTCCCAGGGTCTCCACACGGGTCCCCCCCAAGGGAAATGGGGCTTTGGGGCTCCCACCGTGTCCCCCTGCTCCATCCCCTTCTCTGCTGGGGGGGAGGACACCAAGCCCACCAGTGACTCCGCTAATGAGGGTGCCACTAATTGCAGGGCAGACAGCGAGCCCGTGCCCCATGTATAATTCAAGCCCCTTCATTAGGGCTGGGTTTGATTTGTCTGGCAAGTGCCACCATCCCCTGGGACACCCCCTGACCCAGACGCTACTCAACTCCTTCTTTGGGCATGGCTTGATGGAAAATAATTAAGGCTTGGGGCTGCTGCGAGGCAGGGGCAGTGTCGTTAGTGGGGTCGGGGTCATTAGTGGGGTTGGGTTCCCCCTGTGGAGGAGAAGATGGAGCAGAGGGACACGGGGAGAGCTCCAGAGCCCAATTTCCCATGGGGAGAAGCCCACAGGGACCCCAGCAGTCCCCCACAGTCCTGTGCCAAGGCCATGGGTGCTGCTGGGCTCATTTTTTCCCCTAAAATTTTGACATGGAAATCCTCATCCCTCCTGTGGGTGCACCCAAAAGGGTGGATGGTTTGAGGCAGCAGCATCCTGTGCATGCCAAACTTGGGGGCAGCACCCATCCATCTCCTGGCTGGTGGAGTGAGAGCGGTCATGGGGTGATGGGGAGGACCTGCACCTGATGGGGCATAAACTGGCCCAAAATGGGTGAGGGTGTCCCTAAATACAGCCCTTGACACCCACTGGAGCCCCAGGTAGACACCCCGTATTTATTGCAGCATCACGCGCCCACGCTTCCCCGACCAGCCGTCCCCCACACCAGGCGCAGGCATTGCCAGCACCCTGCCCAGCGCTGGTCCCGAGCTCAGCCCCGAATCCAGGCTGGGCTTGAGGGGCAGCAGCCCTGGGGGAGGTTGGTGGCGCCGGGGATGGGACAGGGATGTTCTCTACCCTGGTGCTGGAAGGGACCATGGGGACCTGCCCCAGCCCAGCCACCCTCCGCTCACTGTCACCTACACAAGTGTTGAGTTTCAGAGGGGGAAAAAAATTTAAAATATATAAATAAAGCCTTTAATAATCAATTGGTGCTTATCGAGCGGGTCGTAACAACACCAGCCTGCTGCTGCCAAATTAAATCCTTGTTTGGAGTCACCGAGTCAGAGACATGATGCAAATTCCCAGGAGGGAATAAAACAGGTTCCGGCACTGATCCGGCACGTGCTCCCCCATTCCTCCAGCCTCTGCCCTGCGTCCTTCCCAGGGAAAAGGGGGGGTGACATCCGGGGCGTGCCCCAGGAACAAAGGGCAAGGGGACGTGACCACATCCAGGGCTGCGGTGGCAGAGCTGGGAGCTGGAGGGGACGGAGGCTTGGCCAGGCTGGGCATGGGGACCCCCAGCCCTTGGGGACCATCCCCGCTCCCTGCAAGCTCCACACCCGGTCCCAGCCCTGCGGCATCGTCCCCACAATGTCCCCACCAAAGCCTGCCTGCAGTACCCGCAGCCACGGGGCTGCCTGTCACCCATGGGGTTCCCGGTGGCCACGCTGACATGCCAGGGGGATGCCACCACTGATACACAGATGCCACCCTCCAGCAAGCCCCCAGTGCCATCTCCAGCCCTGGGGAGCAAACAGGTACCCCCAGACCCCCCCAAACCCCTCTGCACTCTGACCACATCCCACCAGCCGCTGTGTCAATGGTCCCCACACCGCCACGGGGACTTGGTGCCAGCCCTGTGCCACCCCAGTGCCTGTCACAGAGCTTTTGCTGTGTCCCCCCTCACCGAGCCGAGGGAAAACTGCACCAGATGCTACAAAAAGGGGCCAGGGAAGGACGGTTTCACCTGAGAGTCCCGGCAGCTGCCGAGGGGAATTGGCAACCGGCCGGTGACGGGCTGGAAGTGGCAGCAGAGGAGGGGACAGCAGGGGACAGGAGCTGGGGGGTGTCCCAGTGGGGCAGACGGGGATGCCGTGCCCCTGGGGCACATCAGGCTTTTGGGGTGGGTAATGGGGACAGGGCTGGTTCCTGAGCCAAAATAGGGGGGTAAAAAAAGAGAAAGTACAAATCGGAGCCTGCAAGGGTTTGTGCAAAGCTCCCGCCCTGTGCCTGGCTGCTGCACCCACAGGATGGGTGCCAGGTCCCTTCCCTGGGGCTGGGGGACGCTGCTTAAGGCAGTGGGGACCCTGGCTGAACCCCACGGCCACGGCCAGCACCCCCGAGCTGCCCGGCCTCCCGCCGCTCCTGGCCATTTGGTGGAGTGGAGGAGGAGGGGGAGGATGCGCGTGCAGGAGAGGGCCCGAGGGATTACCAGGGACGGGGACAAGGACTCTCAGCTTGACATTTCCAGGCAGTAGCTGAGGACCACCATTAATCTGAGCCATTATCGCACAGAATTAGAGAGTGGACAGGTTTTCCCCTGGGCTCCTGTTAGCCTCAGCATCCCTCGCTGCGCTGCCCGAGCATCCTCCGTGATCACCCTGAGCATCCTTGACTCCCGCCTGAGCATCCTCCGTCATGACCCCAAACATCCTCCACTCCAACTGGAGCATCCCCCACTCCCACTCCGAGCATCCTCCTCTGCCCTGGGACATTTCCCAGCTGGGGCTTTGTACCTGGGTGCCCCTGTGGGATGGCACGAGTGTGCCCAGGGGACAAGGCACCAGGCAGGACACACCATTCCAGCACCAGCATGATGTGCCCACAGCTCCCTGCAACCCCCCCAGCCCCAAACTGGGACAGTCTCCGAGGCACAGCCAGACCACCCCCAGCCCTTTGGTTTCCCCATCCCTTCCACCAAAGGTCTTCACGTTTTCCCTCCCCAGCAAGGGACAAAGGGAAGCAAATCCGCTCTGCCCTGGCTCCTGTCCCGCTCCCTGGTGCTATGCTCCCAGTATCACCAGTACACAGGCTCTGCCTTGCACACCTGCGGTGGGAAAGGGCTGCACTATTGACCAGGTTATGGGAAGAGACCAGAGTGACCCAGAGTGCTAATTAGCCCTAATCAAAGTAATTAGCCTGAGAACCAAGCACTCAGAGCTTGCTCTCTGCCCTGCCTTTGGTTGTGTCCCCTGTGCGACTGTGACACTGGACCAGCCACAGCGGCTGTGTCCCCTGCGCGGATGACACCCACTTGGGGCAGTGAGGATGAGGAGGGTGCTGGGACACAGCCAGGCCGGGAGCCAAACAGCTCGGCCATTGCCAGTGGCGTCGCAGCGCCATTGCTGTCACTGCCCGCCCCTGGGTGCCTGAGGGATGCTCAGCGCCGGGGGCTGCACCGGGCTGCAGTGCCACCTCCCCCAGTGTCCCCGCAAGGGGACGGGTCCCCACTGTCGGGCCGGAGGCGGGATGCGGCACCGCTCGTGCACGGCGAGCAACTTGCACACACGTGTGACAAAGGGCGGTGTGGCAAGTCCCCTGTTTGGGTGATTCACATGCAGCCGTCACCACCGCGGGCTACAAACAGCCCCCAGCCCAGCTTGGGGGTCCTGCCGGCCCTGGGGGGGGGCGATGCAGCTGGATTCACCGCAGCCCCCCAGATATTTGTGTCTTCTCACGCGCTTTTGGACATCTGAGCAGCTCTGGCATTTACGTCTCCAAACCCACCCCACGCCCTCCTGCATCCCTCCCGCAAAGCTCCTGCTTCCTAAACCCTCCCCGGCATCACCAGAATGTGTTGAGCCCCCCAGCACCCACGCCGAGACCCCCAACTCCCTGCGGGCACCCAGCAGCTGATCCCTCATGGGGAAGGGGGAGACATGGGTCCCCGTGGCACCTCCTGCGCTGGCACAGGGGAACCTGGCTGTAAAAATCACTATGAAGTAATTAGGAAGACGTGCTGGTGTATGACCCCCACCGGGGTGGCCCGGGAAGGATGGATCAGAGCGGGCCGCATCCTGCCCCGCCGCTCCCATCTGGATGCCGGCAAAGCAGCACTTGGGCAATCAGCTTTTTCTCCCCCAAATCTCCTTCTGGCGCAGAGCAAAAACCAAAGACGGGTGAAATTTCCCAGCCAAGCACATGGGAGCCGTTATTAATCTTATTAATAAACCACTCGGGGTTTAATGTCCTGTTTAAATACCACTGGGGCTGCTCTCTGCCAACTTTGCCTTCCCAGTTTTCCAGGCCGTTACATACACATTTTGAAAACTGAAATAACCGCTTTCAAATGGGAGGAGGAAAAAAAAAGCTGCCAAGGGGCCCATTCTGAGCCCCTCTGCCCCTCCGAGCACCCCCCGGGATTTGGGCAGGATATTTTCTCCCCACTCAATCCCCAACGCTCCATCACTTCCAGCCAAAAACTGCCCCCAAGTTCCACGCTGCCATGGGGACAAGGACATCCCTGGGCATGCCAGGAGGATGAGGGATGGGGATACAGCCTGGACCACCGGGATGAGAAGAGGGGTCTGAAGCCACCCGCCCGCCTGCGGCTCGGCCTGGCCAGGCGCCGCAGGGATCAATATGTAATAACCTGCATCTCGCCGGCCGGCGCTGGAGGAGCTGTTAAGACGTACAGCCGGCGTTGATGGGAACGTTAAGGTTTTGTGGGTCTTTCATTCCTGCCGTGTGCTCCTGGAGGTTTTCTCCCCTTTCCATACGGCTATCCACCAAGCCTCGGTACCGAGCGGCGGCCGCAGCATCCCAAGGGAGGGAGGCGATGCCTGCAGGACCCCCCTCCCCGGGGTGGTGGGCAATGGGTGCCAGGTTACAAAGCCCTTTTCCAGCCCCACAGCATTGGCACAAGGCTGGGAGGATGCCAACACCCTGGTGCCTGCACCCAGCATCCTCCCAACAGCCATAACCCACCGCAGTATCAACGTTTTTGGGTGAAGCAGGATCAGCGCGGGGCTGGCAGCGCCGGGGGCTCAGCGCCAGGTCCAAGTCCCAGAAAGGGATGTGGGTTTCCCATCAGGAATTGAATTGCTTCGCGATGAGTTTTGAACCTTTTGAGCCCCAAATCCTTCTCCCCGCTCCATTATTGAGCCCCTCCAGGTCTTCCCCGTGCCTTCTCTCCAAAGAAACCAGGGGAAGAGCAGCCAACAGCTCCATCGGAGATGGAAAATGCGGTGGGAGCCAGCGGTGCCTACGGGCTGGGGGAGAGCGTCCCCGGGGCTCAGTCTATAAACAAATAAAGCCAGGAGGAGCTCGGCCAAGATGTTCATCGATCCACGAGCCTGTCCCCGACTCGCCCTGCGCCAGGCACTGCTCACCACCGTCCCATCGGTCCGCACGTTTTCTCCGGCGATGATTTTATTCCTTCTCTTCTTTCTTTCTGTTACTGAAACAAGCATCATTGATTTTTTATAGCGCTAATTTTTTTCCTAACAGAAAGCCACCTGGGATTAAATCAAATCGCTTGTCAGCATCTAAACACTATTATGGCAGCTCAGGCCCTTTCAGCAGCCAAACTTGTGAGCTCAGTGAAAAACAGGATCAAGTTTGGCTGGACAAGACTCGTTTTCCCAGACATCAATTAGGCCACCGGCTTTTAGGCTTTGCTGATCACATCGTGCATCAACCTTTCCTTCCCGTGCTCTCGCAGCCTCGGTGCTGGGCCAGGCTGTTTTCTGGCTCATCCTCTTTATTTTCTCTACAACCCAGCCCTCTGAGACATTTATTTTCCAGTCCCCATCACTCCCAGCTCTGTTACAAACCAGCAAGAATGATTTAGAGAGATCTTCAACCGCTCTCGTTAATACTCTTGGGTGCACATTAGCTGGTCCTGCAAATTTAGACGTACTGCACTTTAATCGCGGTTTTAATTGCGAGCTGTAATGCTCTGCCTTCCCAAACGTGTGCCAATAAACCTTTACAGCGGCCTGTCAAGCACCGCTCTGCCTGTGAATAATGCGGCTGCACCGGAGGACGCACGTCCACGCGGAGGTCTCGCCGGGCTGGGATGCTTCTCCACAGCCATCCCGCAGGCCCGGTCCCTCCTGCGGCTCTTGGGGTGGTCACCCAAGGAGGTGACAAGGTGGGTTGGGCTTTTTCATGCCTCTGACACACGCACAGTTCCCACCCTGGGGCTGCCTCTGGATCCTCGGTGCTGCCCATCCCTGGAGCATCCCCATCCCTCCACACCAGCACCCACCACCCCGCAGCATCCCCAGGCGCGGAGGCAGCACCGCACCCATCGTGTCCCATCCCGCGGAGACGGGGTGCGGGGAAACGAGGGGCTCGCCATCCCTGCTGCCGCCATCAGCCCCCCATTTCCATGGCAACCATGCAAATGTGAAAGCTTTCCATAATCATTAGGGAGCGGAGTGGAGCAGTATAAACAGTGACTGCAGTAGATTACATGCCTATTATGAACAGTCGCGCCTTCTGAGCGCTGGTAATTATACCTAATTGTGCATTTAATTGTGTAATTGAAAACCCCCATCCAGAGTTCAGCCCGGGCTCCTTTCCGCCTTCCCCGGCAGTGGGAAGGCGGCTGGGGGCAGCTCCGGCCCCGCCGTCCTCGTGCCATCCCCACCCCGGGGATCGGGCAGGATGGGAACCGCGCGAGGACAAAAGATGCCGGCAGATGCTGGAGGCAGCCGCCTCTCGCCAGTGCTGGAGCCAGAGGGTTGGTGGCCAAAAATGGGCAAATGCGGGCAGGTGGGGTGATGGGGACAGCAGGGGATGGCAGGGCCACAATGCTCCTGAGGGTGCAGCAGGGTCCCACCGGGGAAGGAGATGTCACACCGGGCTGGTGGGTGGTTGAGGGATGCAAGGGATGGGATTATCCTCTCCCTTCGCCCATCCTTCGTTAAGCCGACCACATTAGCTCCNGGCAGGCAGGATGGGATGGACCCGTGGCCCCTCTCCCTGCACCCCGGCCCCGGGAGGCTGTGGGATGAAGGATGCCAGTGCCGGCACAGCGTGGCACAGCATCTCATGGCACCACACACCGGCAGGCTCAGCCAGGCGGGGGGTGCCAACTGAGCTTTGCTTTTTCAGCCAATTAAAGGAGAAAGCGAGAAACAAAGAAAGAAATGAAACCCGGGTTCTGAGCGATGCCGAGCTCCGCTGAGCAGAGGTGGGAGCGCCGAGCATCTCCTGTCCCCACCCAGCTCCAGGGCTGGAGCTGCAGCCCGCCCCGCAGTGAGCCCCACGCTGCAGGGGGAAGCAATGGGGTCACCGCTTTGGGATGGAGAAGGAGCCTGCTCAAGTAAGCCTGCCCTGCGCCAGCGCCTGAACACGGCCCCAGGGAACAGAGCGGGATGGCCCAGGGGCGCGTGACAGCAGCTGGCTAGATCCAGCCAGACCTCAGCTTCCAGCAGTCCACATCCCGCTATCCCATATCACTGCCTCCGAGGTTGGGTACACACCCCGGCAGCAGCGCCGCTGTCCTGATCTGCAGCCGACACCACTAGGCTTCAGAGTTAACAAGTCACAGCTTGCAGCTCTCACACCCCTGTCCAGTGCTGGCAGCGGCGAGCAGGGCGGTATCACCTCCAGGTTAATTTTCCATCCAACCTCCTCGGCAGCTCTCGTCTTTGCATAAAGAAACGATAAATCCTCCCGACAACAACAGGCATCCCAGAAAAAGGTTTACTAAGTTACCGTGAACCCCCCCTCCAGCCAGTTACTCAGTCTCCCAGATGATGGGGAGGCCCAGCAAAAACCCACGTTTTGATTTCATCCCACCTCATCAGCATAAATATCTCCCGGCAGCCCCTCTTGAGGTGGGGCAGGGCCGGTGGGTGTCCGGCAAGTGGGTTCCTGGGGTTTTTCCAGAGAAAAAGCACAAATGGATGCAAAATCTGGCAGGTGCTCCTTGTCCCCTGGGAACAGAGACACCCAGCGCTTGCAGCGTCACCTCGCCGAGCGGTGGAGAAGGACTGCATAGGATATTTGGATGCTCCAAAGAGGCTGCCCTGGCTCCCTGCCATGACGTGGCCTGAAAACCAGTTTCCCAAACTGGTTCAGTCGCAGCCGCTGCCCCGAGGTCCGGGCTGCGTGGGGTGGAACAGGCAGGGCTTTGTCTGCACCGGGCAGGGTGTGTTGCCTTCTCCCACTCCAGTATGGGGGACGCTGTACATGGACCTCGCACCCTGCAGCCGTGGAGCATCCTCTGCCACCATAAGTATCCACTGTGTCCAGGGGGGATAAGGGACCAGGGGCGCATCCCCTGGGGTCCAGGCTGCAAACACTGGGGAAACCAACGGGGATGTGAGAAGGTGCCCACGGGGTCACGGGGGCACCTGGGGAGCCGCGGGAAGGTGCCTGCGGGAAGGTGGCCCGGCAGCGAGGACCAGCCGGAGATGGTGGCATCACCCCGGCGTGGGCTGAGCCTCACCCACGCTGCTTCGTTTAAGGGAAACTGAGGCACGGGCTAGCTGGTGATGTGGAAGTCCAGCAAGCCAGCGTGCTCGCTGGGTAGCCCTGCTGTTGGCACAAGCTGGCCCCACAGCAATGGGGCGAGGCTTCCCGAGCAGCCCCAGCACACACCCGTTCAACCCTGGTCCCAGTGGCTGGGGACACTGGGAGCACGGCTGTCCCGCCCGCTAGTGCAGAGGGTCCAGGATGGCCCTGGATGTCAGGGCTACCTGGATGAGGGGACACAAGCCCCGTGGTGCCAAGCCCATGTTGGGGGCAGCACAGAGCAGCCGAAGCAGAGGAGAGGAGCAGAGCTGGGGTCAGGTGTCATCCCCGCTCCCCATCGTCCCCTCCCAAACCTTGGCACTACCTGGTCTGTCCGCCCCAGCCACGCCACCTTGGGGATGAATATTGGCCTCGGTCACCTGAGGGGACACCCTGATGGCACCCACCACCTCCACCGCCCTGGGGCTTGGCTCAGCCCAGGGCTGTGGGTGGGCACCCAGATCCCCCCAAGCTGGGCAGGGCACCCAGTGGCACCTTCTCCCCACAGGGTGGGAGGGTGCCACTGCTGCGGGACGGGGTGCTGGGAGGGGTGCATCTCCCTATGGCTGGTGGGATGCAAGCTGCTGCCTCCGGAGCCGGGAAGGAGCTTGGGAGAGCATCCCGCAGGCTGGGAGGGGATGTGCTGGGATACGGGGTGAGCCTGGGCTGGAAAGGCCACCGGTAAGGGACAATTTCAGAGGCAAGCCGTTGGGGATGCCAGCAGCACCAGGACACACAGGGCGAGGGGTTGGAGAGGAAAGCCTGACCCCAACCTGCAGCACAAAGTTTCTCTGGGTGCAAGCAGGAGCTGCTCACCAGCCTGGGAGCTCACACGGCTTCAGTTCTTCCCCTAAAATAAAGAGATTAAAATCTCTCTGATCTGGGATATCTCAGGGAATAAACACCAATAAACCTGTTTGGCAGCTGAACGGTAAAAAAAAAAAATGACCGAAAGCCACGAAACTCCTGCACACCTGGAAAACACCCGTCGGATTTATCGCGAATAAGGAGGAAGGTGAGCAAAGCGCAGAGCAAGATTTTACAGACCGAACCGGGGGGGACAGCTGAGGACACGAGAGGCCATTCCCACTGGGAACAGCAGGACTTCAGCCCGGGGATAAGCCCACCACAGCTCCACTCCCTGGGGTCGAGGATGGGCTTCCAAGCTTCCCGTGTTCCCCCAGGGAAGCCCAGTTCCCCCCCCCCTCTATCCAAAGGTGGGGTCCCCTCCCCGCTTGCTGCCTTCCAAAGGATGGAGAATGAACAAGAGCAACGCTGGGAAGAAAGTGCCCGTCAGCAGGATGCCACCATCATCTCCAGAGCGGATCTGGAGCCCGTTTCCATCGCTGCCTCCAGCCACCCCATCACCCGCCCCCCCGATCCCTGGGGACATCACGGGCTGACCGCCACGCGTTTCGGCAATCCTCGTCTCATTTCCCTCGCTGCAACGAGCCCCGGTATGGCCACAGGGGCAAGTTGTAGGATGCTGATTCTCTGTTAACGAACTACCTGGTCGGGATAATTAATTGCAACCTCGTTGGCACTGGTTTTAGCAGAAAACCCCCCAAATACCCCGCACGCTCCCTTCGCCTGCCCCTCTGTCAGCAGCCCAATGAAGATTGATTCACAGGCGGCGGCAAGCACGGCACCTAATTATTACGAAGACCAACAATCCTATTAAAATTAAACCTCTCCCTTCTCTCTGCTCCGACATCCCGGCGTCCCCCGGCCGCGGGCAGATGGGTCCCGCTCCAAAGCAGGAGAGTTTACAAAGTGCTGGCAGCGGCTCCAAGTTTCCCTCTTGCCCCAACTCGAGGGACCAGCACCCCAAGAAACATCCTCGGAGTCACCAGGATGGGAAACCGCGAAGTCGGAGGGAAGAGCTTGCAGTTGGGAACAAAGCTCACACCTGCTGGAGACGCATCCCCAGGCGCCGGTTGGCATCCATCTCCCATCTCCCCAGCCGCAACTCCAGCCAGCGCCGGGTTGAGGCAGGGGACGAGGGTGGCATTTCGTTCCTCCTTGATTATAATTTTTCCTTTTTTTCTCCTTTTTTTTT
>VYXH01002831.1:484158-502369 GCA_013397275.1 Burhinus bistriatus | reverse complement strand
TTGTTGTTAATGTATTTGTAAAAACCTTTTTTGTTATCTCTTACAACAGTGACCAGATTAAGTTCTAGCTGTTCTTTCGCCTTTCTGATGTTTTTTTCTGCATGACCTAACTAGATCCCTAGACTCTTCTTGCCTTGCCTGCCCCTTCTTCCGAAGGTGGGAAACTCTCCTTTTTTCCCTGAGTCCCAGCAAGAGCTCCCTGTTCAGCCAGGCTGGTCGTCTTCCCCGCTGGTTCGTCTTACGTCACATGGGGACAGCCTGCTCGTGCNTGGTTCGTCTTACGACACATGGGGACAGCCTGCTCCTGCGCCTCCAAGACTTCCGTCTTGAAGAATGTCCAGCCTTCCTGGACCCCTTTGCCCTTCAGAACTGTCTCCCAAGGGACTCTCTCAACAAGTGTCCTGAACAGGCTGAAGTCTGCCTTCTGGAAGACCGTGGTAGTGGTTCTGCTGACCCTCTTCCTTACTTCACAAAGAATTGAGAACTCTATCATTTCATGATCGCAATGCCAGAGAGAGCGCGCTCTGCCAGGGCTGTAAACAGAACACACCAAAATAATTTTTATTTTCACTAAACTGGTGTTTTTACCCCCAAATGTCTATTTTTTGCTCAAGGAAACCAACACAGGGATTGCATTTTTATTTTATTTTTTTTTCCTCCCCCACCTCCAAAAAAAAACCCCAAAAATAATTCTGGAGCAAAAAGAAATCATGCCACTTGCAACTCCTGCTTCACTTCCTTGGCCACAGGTGGGGATGCACTGTGTAGGGCCGGGTACCTGCTGGGACACCAGGAGTATCCAGCACCAGAATTATTCAATATTTCCAAACGGAGCCAAAAAGTAAAATATACTCCCCCCGAGGATGAGCATCAGCAACGTTCCCAAAGCAGCCAGCAAAGCTGCTGCGGGGCAAGCTGGGTTGGGAATGGTGTTTGCTGCCTTAAAAAAGGCAAAATCAGGAAAAAAAGGAGGTTTCAGGTTAATAGAAAACACCCCAAGGGACATCACAGTTTTGCAGCCCTGAGTCCTGGCATTGGGGTTGGGTATTTTTTCCCCCATTTTTTTCCTCTTGGGCTCTTGGGATTGATTTTTTTTTTTTCCTTCTTTTGGGCTGAAACCGTTGTCCGGGCTTGGCGATGATTCAGAGTGTGAATTTTGGGGGCAAATTTATACCAAAGCACCAAATCTCAGCTGAGTGATATCCCGGGAGAGGCGGGCGGGGATGTGCCAGCCCGCGGGAGCTGCTGCGGAGACAAAGCCAAGGGGGCTCACGAGCATCTTTCACCCACTCAGGCAGTAATTAATGACACTAAGTTGTCACAACAAGACAAAATGATGATTTTTGGCGCCTTTATTGGCAAAGAAATCTTCGAAGGGGCCCCATCTATCTGGGTTATGGTGACGGGGAAAAGATATTTATTCTGATGCATTATGTAAATCAGTGCGGGGTGAATACATGCAAATCATCAGCACAGGTCGCATGTAATTAAGCCCGTTGGGTAATTCCCCTTAATGGGGATGGGGTTTGCGCTTGGCTCAGGCTAAATCCCTCCAGAGGCCGATGGGTGGCTGGATTTTGGCTGAAGAGCCATGATATGAACACCTTTGCTGCTCAAGGGCCGAAGGTCTCTGGGATTCATGTTAATGAGCCCCTAATTAACGAGCAGCGAGAGCGGCAGAGCAGCCCTGTAAGTGGGAGGGGGAAGGTGACGAAGTGCAGCCCAGCACCTTGCGATGGGGCAGCTGGGTTGGAGCCGGTGGCGGGGATGGACACGGCTCCTCTGGGTTGTGCTGGGACAGAGCAGCCTGGGGACAGTGACATCCCCATCCCAGGATCAGGGGTGCTCCAGCTCTGGGGTCAGGGATGCTCCATCCTTGGGGTCAAGGATGCCCCGGTCCTGGAGTCAGGGATCCTCTGTCCAGGGATGCCCCAACCCTGGGGTCAAAGATGTTCCATCCCTGGGTCCAGGGATGCTCTGGCCCTAGGGTCACAGAATCATAGAGTCACAGCATGGTTGGGTTGGATGGGACCTTAATGATCATCTAGTTCCACCCCGCTGCCATGGGCAGGGACACCTCCCACTAGACCAGGTTGCTCAAAGCCCCGTCCAACCTGGCCTTGAACAGCTCCAGGGATGGGGCAGCCACAGCTTCTCTGAGCAACCCAGGCCAGGGTCTCCCCACCCTCACAGTCGAGAATTTCTTCCTAATACCTCTTCTAAATCTCCCCTCTTCCAGCTTGAAGCTATCACCCCTTGTCCTATTGCTCCACCCCCTGATCCAGAGTCCCTCCCCAGCTTTACTGGAGCCCTTTTAGGGACTGGAAGGGGCTCTAAGGTCTCCCTGGAGCCTTCTCTTCTCCAGGCTGAACAACCCCAACTCTCTCAGCCTGTCCTCACAGCAGAGGGGCTCCAGCCCTCACATCGTCTTGGTGGCCATCGTCTTGGTGGCCTCCTCTCAGGTCCATGTCCTTCTGCTGTTGGTGGCTCCAGAGCTGGAGGCAGCACTGCAGGGGGGTCTCCCCAGAGCGGAGCAGAGGGGCAGAATCCCCTCCCTGGCCCTGCTGCCCACGCTGCTGGGGATGCAGCCCAGGGTGCGGGGGGTTTTCTGGGCTGCCAGCGCCCATTGCCGGCTCGTCTTGAGCTGCTCATCCACCAGCACCCCCAAGTCCCTCTCCTCAGGGCTGCTCTCCACCCACTGTCCTCCCAGCCTGTATTTGTGCATGGAATTGCCATTTGTCATGGATGCCCTGGTCCTGGAGTCAAGGATGCTCCAGCCCTGGGCTCAGGGATGCCCCAACCCTGGGATCAAGGACACCCCAGCCCTAGGGTGAGCCCTGGGGTCAGGGCTGCTCCATCCCTGGGATGAGGGATGATCTCTGTGATGGGGAGCCCACATCTGGGCATCAGGCTCACGTTGAGGGTGCCAGACCCCAGCCTGCACCCAGCACCTCTGCTGCTGGCCTTGACCCTCAACCCATCCCCCCCCCATGCTTCACCTGGGAACAGCCCCAAACCCCAGTGACTCGGAGCCCCGAGGGACACCTCGTGTCACCCCATGGAGGGCATCCTCCCCCGACCCGGCCCCGCAGGGTCCAAGGGAAGGGCCACGACGGAGCAAACCAAACCAAAGCGACTTCCCCAACGACCTCCAGCAATAAACACACATCTATTTAACCAACCTTTTCCCGATTTTAACATAATTAGCCATCAGCCTGCCAATCAACGTCAGCTCCTGCGGATCACCGTTAATGGATCGCTGTTCAGCCGGCTGTTATTGAATCGATACAGAAATTAAAATGCATTCACGCCATTCTTTCTCAGTTGTCATCTTATCTCGGTGTCTAGCGAAAAGCGCGGCAGATTACAGAATCCATCATCATTTAGCCTTTGTAGCTCACAAAATTCATAATTAACAAAAAATTTCTATTCACTTGCTCATGTAATTTAATTAGTTTTCCATTAAATAGAGACTAAATATCATCTAATCCCCCAGCAGAGCAAATAATTGTTTTCCATTCTTTTAGAAATTATCACTTGCTTATTGTAACTATCAAAATTCATTAGAAGCCTCCGAGCAGCAGTGGGGAAAGGTGGGAAAAGCGCCAGAGGAAGGACAGGGGGGTAATTAGAGGGGACAGCAGGGCCAGGGTGCCTGAGCCGGGACCTCCCGGTGATGCCCCCCATTGTGCCCAGCATGGGGATCACCGACACCCGGTGCGGGATCCCACTGGCAGCACCACGCTGGGGTGCTCTGGGTACCACATCCGTCTCTGGCTGGGATCGCTTGCCCGTGCTGCTGTTGCCGGGGGGTCAAGGAGCGGGATGGGGACAGGGTTAGGGCCAGCCACGCGGGGCCACATCAGGGGGTCACTGTCAGCCCCAGCCCGGTGCCCACCAACAGGCCGGGAAGCAGCCGGCAGCTCCCCGCCAGAGCAGCTCTATTGCACAGCGGCTGTTTATCCGGATCCTGGGACAGATTTAATTTATAGTGGAAATCTCTCAAGCAGATACCTCCCTTGGAGGAACAAACCTGTTTAAGAAAACAATTTTCTCCGCGCTTGGATTATGCCTTTAACGGTTTGCTGCTGCGATGCCCTGGAGCTGGCACAGCTCCGATGCGGGACAGGGGCCAAGAGGGGCCCGCGCGCGCCCGGGTGCAGCCGGCAGCAGCCGGGAACCGAGGAGAAACTGGCCCCCGGGGCTGCCTGGCCCCAAATCCCCCCGGATCCTGCCCAGTGCGGGGCATCGCCCTGTCCCCAAAGCCCGGTGGCAGTGCTGGCGCTGGCAGTGTCCTCGGGGTGGGTGTGCGTGGGTACATGTGGGTGCATGTGTGCGTGTGGCTGAGTGTGCATGTGTGCACACGTGTGTGCAGATATATGTGCACGTTTGCACTTGTGTGCCTGCGACTGCATTTGCGTGTGCATGTGTATGCATGTGTGCATGCATGCATGTGTACACACACGTATGTGCACGCGTGTGCCTGAGTGTGCATGCCCACATGTGTGTGCATGCGTGTACACGCAGGGCACAGCCTTGCAGCACTCACTTTCCACAAGGGTTTGCCCTGGTTTGGTGCCAGCCAGCCCCGCAGCGGGTGCCGCCATCCCCCCGTGGAGGGTCCCAGCCCCACGGTGGGTGCCCGGCTCTCCCGGTGGCCCCCGTGGCCCAGCAGTGAGCCCAGGACACGGCCAAGCCGGGGGGGAAGGGACACGGGGCTGGCTGTGCTCACCAGTGCCCGGGTTGGGCCCTGCGAAGCATTAAACCTGCTCAGCTCTGAGTAACCCCTCCTAGGAAATAACCTTAAATCCACATTTTGTCCCGATGGGGCCATAGTTACGATCCACTGAACATGTGTCCCGTTAGAAGCAGGTAGGTCCTTCTCCTAAGTCAACTTTTGGGCTCTCCTCAGGTGCTGGGAGGTCAGCACACGGTCCAATCTGTCACCCAAGCGGGTGGGTGGGCATCGATCCGGCCCTAATTGTGGACGGTAATGGGCAGCGGTAACTCAGAGCTGCGACCACCCAAGTCACCCTCCTCACCCTCTATTGGTGTCGGATGCTTACTTGATCCACAAGTTCCCCGGCGCTGGGAAACAGAGATTTCTCTTGCAGAGCTGGGATGGGCACAAGGACCTGCCTGGGAAGCTGGGCTGGGTGCTCACTGCTGCAGTGAGTTTGCTGGTGCTCGGGTGGCAGCATTGCATGCAGCGGGGAGATGCCCTCGAAGTAAACTGGCCGCCTGCCCCGCCGGCGGGCTCGCTCTGCCCTAGCTACTCCCTCGGGGCCAGGGGATTTCGTGTTAATCCGGATCATTTCCCCCGATCTGGGTCACGGCTCCACAGACACCCACGCTGACATGCTGGAGGGGTGTCTGGGGGCAGAGGGGCTGGCACCCGCTCGCCCCTGGGTGGGATGCAGATCCATGCAGCCCCCCACTTGCCCGATGCTGGGAGCTGCCAGCTGCTGAGCATCCTGCATGGGACCCCCAGGCTCTGCGGGACCCCCAGGCGCTGCAACTGTTGCTCAGCAAAACCCTCCAGGACCCAGGGCAGGGGGAGAGTGATGTCCCTCCCTGGCTTCCGTGCAGATTCTTGGGTCGGGAATCCGGGGGAAAAAAAAAGCCCTTTTTAAATTCTTTTAAACAAGCAAGATTCAGAAAACTGCAGGGTTATCATCCTGGCACCGCTGGCTCAGCCCCAAGTCTTCTCTTCCCTCTGACACTTGGGCATGTATTCAAATAAAACCATAAACCCTCGAGGATTATAAGAGTGTCTAATTAAGCACTAAATCCATGTGCCGGCACCCTCCTTGCCCGCCAGCCCTCGGTGAGGGGACAGAGGCACGGCGTTGGTCCTCAGGCACAGGGCTGCTGTGTTGGTGGCTCTGGGGAGGTCCATCCCGAATCGCAGCGTTCCCGGCTGGAGTCCCAGCTCTCATTTACATGCTTTTCAGGGCACGTTATTTAATACTCTGCGGAGTTAAAAATAAATCTTCCCCCTGCTTCCAGCTCTCTCCGCCTGCCTCTTCAGCTGACGGGTGATTTGTTTGCGTTCAGATACACTCATTCACCGTGATCTGGCGATGGGTCTTCCCGTGTCTGCACCATCACCTCCCCGACGCCTGGCTCCAGCCGTGCAGGGTTCCCCCCTTGGGGACAGACAGACCTTGAGGGCAGTGGCACAGGGACGACCGCAGAGTCCCAGGGCTGCAGCAGCTATTCCTGCGGGCTCCTGCCTGCCGTTCCCGCTGGGAGTTGGGGAATGATGGAAGGTGGATGTGGGCAGCAGGTTGGGACCAGGCCCGCTCCGGTGAAGCTGATCTTCCCTGGATTTGAACCTGGAGCTCTGCTGAGTCCCAGCATTCACACCTCATGCTTGAATCCATGAACCCATGGATGAAGAGGGTCAGCGAAGGAGACATAGTTGGGGTCGATGGTTTCCCATGCTCTCCAGCCCACCCCTGTCTGCTCCCGAAATCACTTTGACTGCGATGATCACGTAGGAACCAGGAGCACGAGACCAGCTCTGCTCCAGCCCCAAGGGCTTCAAGAGAGAACACCGTGGTGAGTGAGGTCCCGTGGCCCCAAGGGATGCAGGCAGCCTGCAGCCTTCTGCTGACAGAAGGACACAGTGCTGGGACAGGAACCAACCCAGGTGAAGGGGACCGCGCACAGTGCCACAAACCCCACAGCCAGGAGACATCACCTTGCCTCCAGGGGAACACAGCCACGCTCCCCTGCCTCCTTAAAAGCCGATGGATCCCTTTTGGCCCCAAGCGTGCCATCTTCCAGCTTTTTTCTCCTGCCCACAGCAGAAAAGCAGGGACAGAAACGCTCTCAAGGGGACCCTGCGCTTCTTCCCTTTTCACTGCACCCGCTGCACTGATTTCCCAGCTCTGAAATACCTGGCAGCTGCAGCAGATTCCTCCTGGTCAAACGCTGGTCACAAGTGCGCAGGACAGTCCTACAGCATGGCACTGCTGTGCCCAAGCTCCATCATCCCAGCCGAACTGGAGCCCTCAGGCAGCCTCCTCTGGTACGTGGCAGAAAGGCAGCTAGGGGTGAGAAACGCCCGATACAACCTGAGCCAAGGCAGGAAAGGGGTGGGGAGGAAAAAGGATGAAAAGTGTAACAACTGAGGTGGCCACATTCAGAAGAGAAATGCAGCACGTACTCTTCATAGCAAGTTAATTAACGTCAGACAACGACCTGTGGCACGGAGAACCTCCCTTGAGTGTTCTCACAAAGATCAGCTGAGGCTCAGCCCCGAGTAAAGGGCTGGAGGCAGGTTTCAGCTTTGCAAAAAAAGCCGGGACAGACCATTCCCTTCTGGCCTAAACCCTGGGGCTGGAGCAGAGACAGCGAGCATCTGCCTTTCCACCGGATTGGGCCAATCTGGCCCAAACCACGACAGTCAGCCACGCAGAGGGTCCAGGGCTGTAGCGCAAGATCTGGCAGAAGCATCCCCATAAATCCCCCACCCTGAAGCCGAGGCAGGGTGCAGGCACCCTTGAGCGGTCCCAGCAGTCGGCCAAGGGTCTATGAGGTACAGATCTGACCCGCTTGAGGACCAGCCACCATCTCGTACCACCTCCCTGCCAGCCTGCTTAGGGAGAGGCGATGTGCAGCTAGTCCGGTTCCCCCCACTGCTGAGCACTGAATACACTGCGCCTGTCACAGGAAACTCACTCCCTTTACATTTATTTAGAGCAGGAGGCTGGATTTTACTCAAAACATGAAAATAGGATTCAGCAGTAGCCCAATAATTATTTCAAGTGTGGTCATTTTTATTGCCATGAATAAAAAATAAAGCTGCTTTTCTGAAGTTAACGTCTATGGTTTCCCCGGGTTATATACGAGTGAGGGCCTTGATTTAGTATTGTACAATAGAAAAGTAAAACAGAACAATAAATCGCATCCACACAGTTCTTGTAAAAAGCTATCTATTTCAGCTTTGACCGTATAAAAAAACAACAAGAGAAACTTGACAGGGAATATACAAGCCATATGTGGAATTTAAACAAATTTTACCGATTTCAAGTGATCTGGGTAAGGGTTTAATAGTCGGTGGTACAGCCAAAATTATAATCTTTTCAATTCCAAATTTTCCTTCCTCCCCAAAGAAGGGGAGGTGGAAAAAAAAGCTGTACAGCAAGACCACGCAGACATCACAGCCTGCGAGAGGGCGGCTTGTCTCATCAAGCTGCTTCAACGTTTTCCCACTGCCACAAGCATGAGGGGGGCTGGCACCGGTGAGAAGAAAGTCAATACGACTTCTGTAAACCAAGGATTGCGAGGGCACGAATCCCACCAACTCCTCGTCGGCTTCACTGGATCTCCCCCATATACAGTCTTTTGTCGCTGGATGCAGAGAGTACTGCGGGAGAGAGAGGGGGGGGAAGGGAGGAATATGAAAATTAATGACAACAGTTTGAGACCTCCGCTAACGACACATCATTTGAATTGAACTACTCATCTCGCTTGCTGTAAGTGATCTAGAAAGCCAAATTTCATTTGCTCCCCAAAAACACTTCACAGAATTACTGCTCTGACACCTAATCACACGCTGCGTGTCGTGGCTGCCATTCCCCTGTCCCAAGGCAGGCGTAACGGCATACTGCCTGTAATGTCTACGCATTAAAATGGTAAAGAGAGGCGTATAAACACGTTGTTAATGCTCTCAAGCGTCCTGAAGCATTATTTCCATTGCAAGGAAGGTTCAGATTGCAAACCGGGCACTGCCGTCGGGACTGCATGCCGCTAGAGGGCACAGGCTGGCCAGGAAAGCCTCGCCCGGACGTTATTACTTTATCAGAACAGGCAAAATGCAGCTGGCACCCAACTACAACAATCCATTGAACCACCTTAACTCAGAAAAGGCTCTTCAGGGGATTCAAGACACAAGCGTCAAAAGAATGACCCAGAAGCACTGCTCTTGACACTGACAACGGTTTCATTTGAGTCCAGGAGAGATTTGGGGGATTTCTAAATGAACTTGCAGACTGGTATCTGTCATGTTGCTGCATTTTGGCTCCCCGTGCACACTCCTGTGCAGATGAGTGTCGTGGAGCGGGTGCAGCGATTTACAAGATTAACGTTCCCAGATGTTACCGGAAATCAATTGCATAACTCGCATGCAACGCCTGGATAGGTTTTTAATTTTTATTTTAAGCTGAGTGATTGATTCACAAAGAGGAGCTGAGCAGAATACAATTGCAAACAATCCACTCCAAACTGGAGAGGAGAGATCGCCCTGCTCTTCCAGCACAGGCTCCGATCTGAAGACAGGGCAATGAATAACCAAGGAACAAACCCATAACTCACTGCCCTGCTGCAGAGACTGTCATCCTCGGGCATAACTGAGCTCTTGGCTTCACTTCGGGGTTGACTCTTGTCAATTTTTGGCTGGAGCAATGCGGTGACCTGGCCGATGGTGCAAGTGTTTCCATAGAAACGAAGAGCACCCTGCGGTCCCGCCTGGGCCACATGCTGCACCAAGAAACTGATATGAAATCTGGTCTCGGCTAATGCACAGTGGTTAAAATGGTTCTCAAAAAGCCACCACGAGCACTGTCTCACCCAGCACTGATACGTGGTGCCACGTGCCGGATACCTCTAGAATGGGGACAAAACCCGCTGCACAAAGAGCAGCCTTTCCTTCCTACAGCTTTTGGGTAAGTTAAGAGATCCCAGGCTGGAGACGTGCTCCTAGGTGGTCACTGTCCTCATGTGATCACCAAATGTATGGTTCTACCCCTGGTGTCCAAACCGAGGTACCCCAAAACCTTTTTGCACAGCCCTTGGGAAGTGTGGACAAGCCCTAGGCAGTGGCAGCCAAGCCACGGCTCACAGCCACCCACAGGTGACCAACGGCCCTGACCGCCAGCCACCCACCCTGCTGCTATACAGGTGCCCCCACCCAGGTCTCCGCCTGGGCAGGACACAGAAGCAGAGCCCCTGCGCTCAGTCCAGGATGCCAGGGCACACCCAGCATAACTCCTGTCTGTGGGAAAGGAGCAGGCAGGAGACTGCTACCCCTAAAATTGTCTCTGATACTCGGGGATCTGGGCCACAGGCAATTTTGGAGCTGTTTTCCAGAGGATCAGCAGGTCAGCCAGCCCTGAAACTATTTTCCCAGCTGACTTGAGGTGGGGAGGACTTACTAATGGGTTCCTCCGGATGGAAAGCCAGTTCGTTCACCGACCCGGCGTGACCTGGCAGCTTGTACAAAATCCTCCTGGATGTGGTGTCCCACACGTAGACAAACCTACAAGAGAGTCATTATGAGTGCAGGCATTTGAGAAAGAAAAGCAGCTGTCCCCCAAACCAACAGCTTATTCCTGCAGCGGATCACCACCCAGGCTGAAATAGATGCTGCTCTTAGTGAGGATAAACAAGGAGCTTCTCAGGAGCAAAACCCTTCACTGCCCAATGCAGAAGAGCAAAAATCTGAGCAGGCAGGAGCTAACATGTCAATTTGGTATCAAAAGCCTCACCGCCGTCACAGCACAGCAGCCCCATTTCACTTCTCGCGGCACAGAGATGGATTTGAAACCAGGACGCTGTAGAGACCCTCAATATACCAGCAACACAGTGGGCTAAGGGAGAAAATTAGTGTTGGGAGCGGGAGGAGGGTTCTCACCCTCACAAATACCTGCCTGCAAGCCCGGTGGTCACCCTTGGTTTGGGCTGGCTGGCAAGCAGGGAGGAGGAGCCCAGGTGCTTGTCCAGCCCATGCTACAGTGTCATCCCTCACAGCCAACAGCTTTATATATGGATTTCGTCCTGCTGTGCCATTAAAGTCATAATGCATTTCCCATCATTTATTAGAGGGGCGATCAGATGGCGCTGAGCCCTTTGATTAACCTCCTGCAGGCCTTGCCATGGGCTCCCACCGCTGCCGGGTCCTGCCTGAGCACCACACCTTGGCTGAAGGGCAGCGCAGAAGCCACCAGGATCCTTCAGGTGGGAGGGCAGAAAGAAACTGCTGGCACCAGGCATGGATCAGCTTTCAGATTACTCTTATAAATGGTCTCAGGGAGTGGGGGAAACAGCGCCTTGCTATAAATCACACTGTGCCCGAGATCACTGCTTCTCTCCCCTGGGTGTCGATTGCTGCCTGCATGGTGGGGTGGCTGCACACAAGCTGCACGAGGAAGCAGAGCGATGCTTTGACCCTGGCTGTGGTGAGCACCGGTAGGAGTGAGTGGGATTTTTTAATACATCAAAATAAGAAGAGCCCTGAGCAACATCCTAAAACCCAGGCAAGGCAACGCTGCATCCCTCCCTTCCAAACACAGCAGCCTCGCCACATGAAACGGCGTTTGCTACAAGGTTCACAGCTCTGCAAAAAACAACTGGTGGCTCAAGATAGCTGCCAGTTCTGGATTACACTCACTCTGCCTTCTCGTTTTACTCTTTAGGGAGGTGACTGGCAGCTAAAATGAAATCTGCTGGGGCAGAAAAGGGAAGTGGCAGGGTCGTAATTGGCTGGGTTTGGTGTGAAGGGCAGCTCTGCTGCCCACACGGCCCAGAGGCATCACTACAGCTATTTACAGGGGACTGCAGAGGGTGAGGGCGTGGGGTACAGCCCGTAAAACATGCCTAAAATCAATCCACTGCACTACACTGCTCCAAAGGCAGGTCACTATGAATGCCACTGTGCATCACCACGTCTTGCCCGCACAAATTCAAACATGCTGGGGATCAACAGCCCTTTCATCAGTCCCGCATGTGGCCTAAGCTCCAAATACCAAGGCTGGACCGTTTCAGGCTTATGCAATGCTAGCAACAATGGATTCCTCAGTTTCACCTGTTCCTTTCCATTTGTCAGAGCTTTGCAGACCAGATGAAGAACAAGATTTGCTTGTACGATTAGCCTGTCTTTTAGTTGAAATAGAACTGAGCTTATTTTCCCCCCCAAAAAGCACTGAATTATTTATAACACTTGCTGGTGAGAGAGGACACTGGGTACCAACACAGGGCAGACCAGCTTTGTTAGGAGCATTCCTTTTCAGGCTGGTGTTATTCTTTGACTTATTTTCTTGAAACACATGAAAGGAAAAAATGCAAACCTGCAACTTAAGTCATGAATGTTACTTAAAGCAGCGCTTCTTCAAGCACAACTGTTTTATCTAGCAGGCAAGAACTGTATCGAATGCCTTCTCAAAGCACTCTGCTGTTCTGTTTTTAATATGGTATTGCAAAGCAGGCAAGCACTTTAAGTAGTTGATTTTACTATAACCTGAATGGCTCAACAGCAAAAAAAAATATTCAGGTAATTGTCCCTGCAACATACACACGCACTCAATGTAATGCAGAAGAGAGTAATCATTGGGGAACTATTTTGTACTCAGAGAAATGAAACATTTGCTGTCTTGCTTTGCTTTCCCAGCAGATACTTCTCAAAAAAAAAAATTTAAAAGCTCAGAGATAGCAGAAAGATTTGAGTGGCCTTGTCTAACCTGCCCTGGGGTCTGGCTTCATCCTCTTCCCCATAAATGTTACGACAAAGCTGCTGTCAGACCACAGAGCTACATCAGCATCTGCAGAACTAACCTAATGGTCTAAGACTTCCAGCCACGCTTCGCCACTGAACAGATCAGCCACAGCTCGGCAGGCTAACACGCAGGCATTCCTCCACCACGTGCACCGCCGTTACTGCCCAGCAGGCCTGGAAAGGAGAGTCACGTCTCAGTCACTTGCTGTGACAGCTGGCCCCACTATATCTGGACTGTAAGAGCTAAGTTCTCCCTATCCTCTATCAGAAACTCATTAATTTGTCGATTACTACTGCTTCATGCCCTGGACTCCAGCCTGCAGGAATTCCTGTCTCGATGTCACTAAGAATGCATCTGGATTTGCTCCAGCAGAGGTTGGTATCCTTCATTGTGACCTTCAGGGTCTGGCATGGACCCTCCGCTGGCTTCCTTCCTCTACCCGTTTTACTCCTCAGTTGCCTTAGTTTATAGAATATCTCGTTTAAAAGTTCAATACATGCTAATTTAGTCAGATCTTTATTTCTTCTTATAAATTAAAGTAAGGCTCAAGAATGACCCTTGGAACACCACTGGTGCCTCCTGCAGGCCACCACGCAGCAATTTACCTGGGATTTGTGGTCCTTATCAGTACAACCCCTCACTACGCACAGTTCTCCAGACTCCCTGCTCCTCAAAAACTCTCACAAGCATCTGCCGAAACGGCTGCAGGGACCTAGTCCACCGACAACCATGCTCCTGTCATCTGCTGGTCCTAGTGCTGGATCCTGTGGTTGAACATAAGCAGTAATGCAGACCTCTAGCCAGCTTTCGGCAATAATAAGATTTTACAACTATACGGTGCTCTTTCACTGACACAAAGGCAATATAAAGACATCGCTATTGTAATCGGGGCAGAGAATGAAGGCAGTTGTTCAGGTCTTCACACCTCTACGCACAACTCTGAGTCTTCCTATTAATTTTAGACATGATCCAACTCGTTTCAGGAGTGCCTGCAAAACTGTTTGGGATTGACAGTAAGAGAGAAACACAGTGGTAACTCACCTGTCAGCCGATCCCCCTGCGATTTTACTCCCATCTGGGGACCAAGAGCACCTCAGAAGATTCTAAAAATCAAAAAATGTGCACAGCTCTATTTCCAAAGAAAGATTTAGTTTTCCCCTTCTACTTGAATTAAAAACACCATGAGACTTTAAATATCACGAGCACCACTTTAATGATCTCCCTTCAGAAGTCGAGATGGTAATTACAGATTTTATTTTATTGCTGGAAACATCCAGTGCCTTGTTATTTTACACAAAGTAGATAGTAAATGTGGAAAATACTTAATTTACAGCTAATTATAGCTGAACTGAGCAAAGAAATCTTGTTACTGCGGCTTTAATTGGAATCCCACTTTGTGCATTAATCTTTCTTTGAGTTCTTATTAAAGCCTTTCTGGTTTAAACTTGAACTTAAAAAACAATTTACAGAAAAGTTAATAGCAGCAGCATTTTACAAACAATCATGTTTTGGTGTGCAGTACGCTCACCTTTTCAAAATTATGTACGTTCCCCTGGAAAATCTTTACACATCTCTCTTTAGGGGCAAATGGTCGCACATCCCAGATACGAACTGCAACAGAGAACTCACAGTAATTAGCTGAAGATGGCAGAGGCATGGGGGCAAGGTCAGCTTCTGGAAACGTTTCTTTTCCTAAGACATGCTGCTAACGAGCAAAGACCTGGTCATGCTCCTTCTCCTCTTTATGCTTAGTTTTCCTCAGAAGCAAAAGGAAACCAGCAGCTTTCACCCGCAGAAAGCTTTGATATGAAAGGTCAAATGCAGAAATTTATAATTACACCAAGACCCCTGCCAACCGGAGGGGAAAAATCCAAAACAACTATTATACAAATGAGCCTCCTTCTCCTTACACGAGCATTTGCTTTATTCTAACATACTCCCTGATCACGCTTCTAATCAGATCAGCTTCGCTGAGCACCCCCACAGAGGAGACAGGCAGTTTGGAAACTGTGCTGTCATTCCCTGCTGCAGGGAAACAGCCAAAGCGCCCTGACAAGAGCCAGACCGAGACTGCGTTCAACTGTCTGCACAAATAACGTGTGCCATAGCTTGTGTCCTCACTGCCCTTCGGGAGACGTGACAAACCCTTCTGATGCAGCTGCTCCCTCCCTGCAAAAGACGTGACTGTCACCAGCATAACAAGAATTCAGGCTTTATCTCTGGAGCCAAAGTCCCTTCAGCCTATCCCCACGTCTGGTTCTTGTTTTTCTACATCAATTTGAGCTGTTTCTTCCTAAACACCATGCCAAGCTAGCGTAAGAAAGCAGTGCCCAACAGCTGTGCTCTCACATCAGGTAGGACATACCTGTGTTGTCCATTGCGTTGGAGAGCAGGTAGGAGCCTTCCGAACTGAGACTGAGGCCTGTCACCGAGTCCGCGTGTCCTCTCATCGTGTAAGTGAGCTTGTTCTGGCGAAGGTCCCACACCTTTCAGACAAAACGTTGCGGTTTAGCAAAAAGACCGTCAAGACTGTTGGGACTGCTGTTTCCAAAATGGTTCACACTGGCAGCGATCAGTCATCTGATGACATCAGCTTTCAATTTCAGTTGGTGGGGTCTGAACGGCTAAAGTATAAGGCTAGAATTTTATTTTTGTTGTAGGAAAAGTGGAATTTGCCCATTAGGAGACTTCTAACCAAACGTGTCCAACCACCAAGGAGCTAAATGTCATCAGTTTCATGCATGCAGGAATCCCGCTCTACCTGTCTATACCTCCCCCAGCTCCCAAATTCCACTGATGGCACAGAGCAGCAGTTGTCCAATCCCTAAAATTTCATGCTGTTCTTTCCCGAAGAGGGGCAGTCAGAACAGATCTCATGTCAGTACTACACTTAGCGATGGCTCTCTGACAAGCACATGCTCCCCACGCCTAGGTAATGCTGGAGCCTGAGGCTACAAGGACAGTAAGACAGACTGAACTATCAGGAGAATCTCAGTTACCAGCTGAATGAAACATTGAGCTCGCTCTTAAATAAGAACTTTCCACACTAGCAGGTGACAAAGTTAAATTGCAAACTGGAGCAGAGGGTAGAAAGCGTGGATGTGTCACCACATTTTCTTTAGTTTACCTCATATATGGCTCTAGAGCCTCCATAAGAGGCACAGACTGCCAGGAGAGCCAGCATACCGTATCAGCTCCAGCGAGTGACAGCAGTGCTGGGATGCCTGGCCAGGAATGCCAGGGCTGCCCAGGCTGTCACATGGCAAACAGCCCTGGAGCAACTCCCTCAGAGTTTATTGGCCCTGTAACAACAGTGAGGTCGGGCACAGCGGGTTCGCGCGGTTCCTGTGACTGTAAAATTAACCAACAGGCTTCCACATTTGTCCTTGACCAATGCAAGATGTGACAGGATGGAAAAGGTGTGCGCAGTCAGAAAGGCACGTAGGGACACAGGTATCCTACCTTAATATCATTGTCGATGCCTCCAGATATGATCTGATCACTGGTGTCATTGAAAGTTACAGCCAAGACCTGGTATGTGTTCTGAAACGTCTGGACAGCAGCTTTTTTCCTGATATCCCACAGCTGAAAAGACACAGCAGTAGTAAAAGTTGCACAGAGATATTTAATGATAAAATTACAGGAAATTGCACAGATGTTTGGCAGAGGCTCAGGACACTCTCCTGAAATCCCCTCCATTAGATCTCAGGAGACCTCTACAAAAAACATAATAAAATTCTGGTGTGGTTGGAGCACAGGAGTGTGGGGGAGGGAAGAAGGGGCTGGCACGCGAGATTTCATGAATGGCTTGCTTTTCTCATGCTTTGTTAAGGCAGTTCAGTGGAAAAAGTCCAACTGAGCAGATGAATCTTCTTCATCTCCCACCAAAGAATTACAGAAAAACAGCAGCAGTCAAATTTTATTTAAAACTTTTACTTCTGAAATCAAAGTCATTAGATAATGAAATTATAAGAGTAGCGAAAGGCTGAATTTAGCCCACTTAAATGGGAAGAACCCAAAAATTCTTTCAAAGATCCTATCTTATTTTCATTCCAGACTTTCTTCTTATACAACATACTGACCTTCACTGTCCCATCGTCACTGCCTGTGCAGACAAGCTGGGGTCCTCGCCTCGCTGGGTAACAGGAGTTAACGAATGAGGTATGGCCCTTCAGTCTCTTCACTCTCTCCCCAGTCTCACTATCCCACACTGCCACAGTTTTGTCTGTGGATGCTGAAAAGAGCATGCTGTGGAGAAAAATTGCTGTGAGGTTCTCCATTTCAGAAACACGTCTCCCCTCCCACTTTTTTTACTCTCAAGTTCTGTCATCAAAGCTGGAAATATTCAGTGGGAATACGCATGGAGAAGAATCTCCCCCAGATACCAAGACAAAGGTGGTGTTTCAGAGCAGGCTGACTGACAGTGGGGCAGCTACACGGGAGACACTCCCATTAACACCCATTTCTAAATATATATAAATTGGTTTTCTGCCTCCCCAAACACTATCTGGGATGAACACAGGAAGGAAAGCTCAGTGGCAATAGCTCAGATGCAATAGCGGAACAGCCTTTTAAATTAACAAATATCTCACTTGTTTTCTTTCCCTCCCCAGTGTCTCCCAAGTGACTGACGCTAACTTCCCTCTGTTCCTCAAGATTGAAATCAAGGGCACTGGTGGGTCATGGGTGACTACACACCATTTTTCTTAATCTCAAGCAGGCGCCGCTCCTTACCTGGCAAAGCCACACTACAAGCATTCACCGTACATGGACCGAGCAGGGGCACCGAGGTGCTCTGAAGGACTCCGGCCAGCAGAAAGCACCTTCCTTCAGAAAGAGCCAGGCCCGAGGCCGAAAGCCATCTGCACGCCGCTTACCTGCCATCTGTGTTATAGTGCAGCTCCATAACCGCCCCGCTGTGTCCCTTCAGGGTGGCGTAGTTATCACAGTCCCCGTAGACATTCCACAGCACTGGGAGAAAGGAAGGGAAAGGTAAGTTCAGGAAACACCTCTGTGCTGTGGATGGAGCGATTCTCCAGGAATTCAGCAAAATGAACTATGTAGTGCCACCACTATCATCTCCAATCTCGGCTGATGTGTCGCCATAAAGAAGCATTGTGTGAGCCCTGGAAGGACAGACAGCTGATTTCAGCTGATTTATGCTTTCAGATCAAACTGAATTTTTAAAGAAAAATAATAATCTCCACCTCAGTGAGCCAAACCATTAAAAACTGCATTTCGGCAGGCTGCTGCAGTCCAACACAGACTGACGGTAACCTGTGCGAGGCACCTGGGAACACAGGGCTGTGGTCAGCAAGGTGTGTTACCAGTCCCATCGGAGGATCATCAGGACAGTGACCTGCCAGAGGAGCTAGAAGAAGTTTTTTTCTCCCCTCCTTGTGAAGCACTGCCCGCTCAGGACCCAGCAAGCTGCGGGCTGAGATAAAACCCCATCACCCCACAATGGCCTAAAATCATATGAGCCCCAGCGCTGCACAGCACTGGGTGGGCCAGTGGAGCCTGGTACTCACGGATGAGCCTGTCGAAGCCGGCAGAGGCGAGGGTGTTGCCATTGGGGTGGAACTTGCAGCAGTACACCTCTCCTTCGTGCCCGGAAAGCAGCATGATGGGGGCCTGCAAGGAGGAGCAGCGCGGCGGGCCCTGTGGGAAGCAATGGGAGAGCCGGGTGAGGGGATGTCATGGAGGAGAAC
>VYXH01002831.1:463460-483926 GCA_013397275.1 Burhinus bistriatus | reverse complement strand
CGCGCGGATTGGCTGATGACGCCGGTGGGAGGGCGCCGGTGGGAGGGCTCCGCCTAGCACGGGTAATGCTGATTGGCTAAGGTCTGCCACTCACCACCATTGCGCGCGGCGATTGGCGGAGTGAAGAGGGGCAGCAAGGTGAGGGGGGTGTGTGGAGGGAGCAAAATGGCGGCGGGTGATGGCGGTGGTTGAGCGGTGCCGCGCCGGGCGCTGACGGGTCCTGGCTTCCTTGCGGCTGCCGGGTCAGGGCCCTCCGGCCTCGCCTCTCCGGGTCGGGCCCGTACTGGGCGCCGGCCCCGCGGCCTCCGGCCCTGCGCCGGCCCAGCCGCCCGCCCGAGCCGGTGAGAGCCGCTGAACCCCGCGGTATGAGGGCAGAGAGCGGCGGGGCGCGCTGTGACCGGCCCCACGGGGCGCTGGGGGGGCGGTGCCGGGCTGTAGCCTAAGTCCAAATTAACTCCTCGCTGTTGGTCGCTAATAGGGCGGGCCGCAGGTGGTTTCGTTCGTTGATTAAATATTTCTTTTCAAGGTGTCTCTCTGAACTCGGGTGGCGAATACGCAGGAGCCCGGGGTGAATTCAGCTGGCCTTGGCCCGGTCGTCGGAGCGTCTCTCGCCTGGAGCCAGCGAGGGCTGCGGGGATGGAGGCGCTGCCTGAGCTCTACGCCATCTTCCAGGGAGAGGTGTGTGGGGCTGCTGCCTGCGGCGGCACCCCGGGAGCCCTTACCGCCTGTGGCGTCCTGCTTTGTCTCCTTATTTTGTTGTTTTAGGCACGGCTTAGTTCAGTGGCAGTTTGAGTATCTGACAGTTTAGTACAACACGCATACACACCTATGTAGGCGTATCTGTGTGTTTACATACATACATAAAAATATATACACGTATACATACAAAATGATTATCTGACTAGCGTAGGAGTGGTTGGCTGATCACACTTGCTCCAGAGTTATCGAGCATTGCAGTGTCTGACGTGCCTTGAAATCTAAAACTGAAGGAAAGCAGGACAGCTGTGTAGGCTTTTTGTGCATATTCTTGCCGCATCCCTGGAGGTGTTCAAGGCCAGGTTGGACGGGGCTTGGAGCAACCAGGTCTAGTGGGAGGTGTCCCTGCCCATGGCAGGGAAGTGGGAACTAGATGGTCTTGCAGGTCCCTTCCACCCCACACCATTCTGTCATTCTAACCTGTGGTTTGCAAACAGGTGTTTTGTGAAGGGCTTTGCCTCAGGTATTGTATTGATTTTCTTCACAGGTTGCTACAGTGACGGAATATGGGGCGTTTATAAAAATTCCAGGCTGCAGGAAGCAAGGTTTGTTTCTCTTATTTTGTTAAGGTGATGTTTCGTGGTGGCGTGTTCAAGCCAAGCAATTGTCCTTGGAATTAAAGGCTTGCTAGCTTTTAGAAAAAGCTCAGAAAATGGTGTGTGGGTTTGTTTTTTTTCTCCTAAATTAGGAATAAATTGAGGTTCTCAGAAAGTATTTAGAATATGATTGTATGTTTGCATGAATCCGAAAAATCTCAGAGGGCTTCAGGATATTTTAGAGGATCATTTTAAGGTAACGGACAACCTATAGAAACTTTCTAGTTAGATAATTTGTCCAACTTACTAGTTTTACGACTGATACAAATGAAACTCAAAAAAATAAACAGAAAAAGCTGACTTAAAGCTCTGTCTACATTTGTGGGGAACCTGCGGTCAAACAAACTTGTTTTACAAAAGAAGCAGCATAGGGTGTCTGTTCTGTCAGATGCCAGTAGGCGCACAAGTAACCCTTTCTCTGCCCTACTCTTAAAGTTCCCAGTCGCTGTAGTGCCAGTTCTCATAAAAGGTTTTAGACAGAAGCGCGGCTGCTGGAGGGAAGTCGCTTTGAGACGCAAACGGGCCCTGAAATATGAGCTTGAACAGCAAGGTGTGTTTCCGTATTTATCCTCCCTTGTGTAACCCTGTAGCCCACGTGTCATTCTTGCAAATTGAAAATACAATCTTGGGGCTGTGTCACCTTGCAATTACAGGAGATCTGGGCAGCCTTAGTGTTTCGTGCTTCTGACTTTGCCAGCAAAGTATTGTGCTGCTGATGCGTGAAATGGGCCCTTTATTCTCCGGTGCTTGGGGCGGCCTCAGCGGCCAGGCAGGAAGGGAGAGGTGTTAATGCCTGCTACAGTTTTCCCTATAGGCATCTGATATTTTGAGTGAAAAGATAATGCTTTGGCGCCTGCTTCTCTGAGTTAATTTGGAGCAGATATTGATGAACTTATATATGTTTGAGTGATGCAACGAGTTGATTCTCACCTGCGTAATGTACTGGAGCAAAGAAATGGCTAGTTTTGCTTAGGGCGACTGCTGAATATGTTACCTGTCTCCCAGAGCAGCGGTCTCCAAACATTTTTTGATTGTGCACCCCCAGTGTGCAGTCAGTTAAAATCAGTTAACCCTATCGGTTAAACTTTTGAGCACGCACCCCTCAATGTGTGTATATTTATTTATAAATTATATACATGTACTAATGTCCTAACATTATATACGTTATAAAACATACTGAAAACCAGAAATTAAAAAAAGATGAGCTAAAGATGAAATAAGCACTATTTTTTTTTTTTAATTTATTTTATTTATTATGGTACAAAAATGACTTCTTCCCGCACCCCAAACGATAGTCTCGCATCCACCCCACTTTGGAGACTGCTGTCTTACAGGGCAAAACTGAAATTCAGTGGAGATTTGTCTTTATTTTTTCCTTTTCTTCTGTTCCAAAACCACGACCAGGCCTTGTCCATAAGACTCACATGTCCTCCTGCCGTGTGGATAAACCCTCAGAGATTGTAGATGTTGGAGACAAAGTATGGGTGAAGCTTATTGGAAAAGAGGTAACGTTAATTCTTGTTTTAGTGCTGTGTAGAACTGAGAACTTCTGCACATGGAGGCTGGATGTTTCTGTCGCTGCTTTGGGGTTTGATGGGCTCTGTTTTACAGACGGGTGAATTCTCTTTACCCCCAGATGTGACTTTGGGCACACAGCTTCTGTGACTTGCAAAAATGCAGTTCAGAAAAAGGGACTTCATAAAAGCTTTTGACTTAAAAGTGACAAAATGCTTCCCTTTCTTCCCCTGCATACCCCTTCGCAGCTGTATCACCTTAACTTAATTTGGACGCTAAATGAGCAATTTAAGAGGATCCCAAGATAAAAGCTGATATAAACACAGTTCATTAACTGTTTTGAGAGACAGCTGTGTTCTCAGAAGAAGCTGGGATTTTTTTGTTTGTTTGTTTTCAGGAAAGTATCAGTGGCAGTGCATTATGCCCAAGAGAAAATACAGAGGCTTTTTGTTTGTTTTGAAGTAAGAGCATTATACATTCCCCCCCCGCCTCCCTCCAGTCTACATTGCTTTTTCTTCTGCAGAAAATGTGACAATAGGCATAACATTTGTTTTTGAAGATTACTTGGAACAAAAACTGAAGACTTGCTTTGGTGAGCCATGTAAAGAAAGCAAGCTGACTGTATTTTCTTGGAATCAAGGTGGAAGCATTCAGTTCCAAGTTGCACAGGATTTGTCCATAAAATGCTTTGCATGGTTTTTTTTTGTAAGAAGATAATCAGGTTGATATATAAAACAAAGACTCATTTTGTGTGAGATAAGGCAAATAGGTAGAGAAACTTGGTCTTATATACACAGTGTAGAAAAACTGGATGAAAGACTTTACAGCTTCTTTTTAGCCACCTGTGGTGTGCTTTTTTAAAATGTTGTTTGTATGAATTTTTATTAAGCCACTGTTTTCTTTATCTGCAACACGGTTGTTGGGTTCCTGGCTTCTTTGCTGCAGAGGCAAGGGGCAGAAGCGTGTTGGAGAGGTGGACAGTGGAAGAGTTCATTGTTAGATTGCCTGCAAATAACTGCATAGATGTCAGAAACAGACAAAACAGAAATACCTTGACAGGATTGCCAACAATGCTTGCCAAGAGAAATTCCTTGGCAGCATTCGTGAAAATGCAGAAAGTTGCAAGAAAGGCTTAAAAAAGCCCCCAAACATACAACTTGTGCTCTTGCTTCTAAAGTGGTAATGTGGCAATCAAGGACTGGGGAGGATTCAGAAAAGAGTAAGCCCCTAACAGAGATACTTAAAACATTTCTCATTTTGATTCTCTTAGGAGACTAAAAGAAGGATATAAGGTTTTATTTTTCAGGATGCAAGTTGGCCAAAATACTGATCTGGGGGAGCTGCCTTGGAGGTGGATGTTTGAGAATTACAGCAAAGCTTCCAAACATGCTCTTGGGTTTGGTCACATGGAAAGCAGAATATCAACCTGAATGGACCTATAGTTTGAGCTTGTCTTATTACTGAGATAGCCGCTTAACAGAAGCTATTTTATTAGCTACAGTACTCTAAAATGTAAATGTAGCTATGAAATAATAGAAGAAAAGCACCTTCATGTAAGTGTCTTGTAGTGCTGCTCTTTGCTGTCTGACAATTTCCTTCTGTCTCTGTAGGCCTCCAGACGCGGTGTATTGATTAACATCGTTGTCATTTGTTCTTCTCATACCATATCTTTCTCTTTCAGATGAAAGACGACAAACTGAAGCTTTCCCTCTCCATGAAGGTTGTTAACCAAGGCACAGGAAAAGACCTCGATCCCAACAATGTTTCTCTTGAGTAGGTAAATCTACTGAGCAGAACATAACAGATCAGACAGGTTGCTACTGCCTGCTTTTCCCTGCCTTGCATTCCTGGCTTTCCTGCCATACTTACTCTCTAGGTGCCCCCTCCTTTGGAGGGTGAGGGGGGCTCTTCCTGAGCCCCTCAGCGATGCGCTGGCTGGCTGGAGGGTTGATTGAAGGCGCTCCCTTGGTTATGCTGCCTAGAGGCAGGCAGGAGCTGGTGGAGGGCTGCAGGGAATTCAAGCCCTTCACACCACAGCAGGATTTTCATTCCTGCGTTGTGATGGCCATGTGCTTGTGCCGGAAGGACTGTTCATTCCAGCTGGGGATTTGTCTCACTTTCACATACTATGAAATCAAATCTTAACTGCTTGGATGTTTCAGAGCTTCCTTGTCTACCTTTTTTTTTTTTTGTGATATCTCTTGCAGGTCAAATAAAATCACTTTATTTTCATACTGAGCAAGTGTATATATATGTGTGTAATCATACAAAATACAGATATTAGTGTAAAGGATGAAAGCGCAGCTCACCACATTTGTCTGCTTTGTGTAGAAAGTGCTCGCTTAATCTCAAAAGTAGAAATGACAGCAAATATGCTGTTAACAATGTGGTTTATTCTAATGAGCAGTTGGTCTGCTCCATTCGTTGGTTTAGCTGATTAAGTGGTGTTTTCAGAGCAACACTTGAAAAAACGTGTGTTTAGGTTGCATCCATATAAATATACAGGGTTAAAGATGAGAGTAGATTGAAAATGGAACTGTCCTTCTCTTTCCAGTCAGGATGAGAGGAAAAAACGCATGTTCAGAGACTATACTAGTCAGAAGATCACGCTTGAAGCTGTCTTGAACACCGTGTGCAAGAAATGTGGTTGCAAAGGTACGTTCATGCAGCGTTGTCTTGTTCTTTTGATGTAGCCTTGTTCTAACCAGGTAGTGATCTGTAGATAGGATTGTATTGACATCTGTCTCATGGTTGTGTATAAGGACTGATTTTTGCTTCCACGTGTCTCTTCTAGAGGAGAACTGCATTTTCTGTCACTTGTTATGAAAAGGAAAGACTTAACTGATCTCCTTTTATAAAGATTTGTTTATTAAAGTCGCATCACTTTGAGCTTCCTGTGAAGAACCTTCCTACTAAGTGCAGGTTCAGTAGAGGTTCCCTTCTTGTGGTATTTGTGTTAACAGGTCTTATAGCTGAGGTCTTGTTCCAGTTTTGCATTTTAAGAAATAAATATATGCCTTCAACAAATCATTTAATTCTGAAGAACGATCAGTGGAAATTACTGATCAGTTGTTGGGAACACAGTGTTAGCTTGTGAGCAGTGTCTTGGAGCTGAAAACAAAGGTGCAAGTGTAAGTGGATAAGCAGTGTCTTAGAGCTGAAAACAAAGGTTTGTTGGGTTTTGTTTTTTTTTTAACCTGGTGAAATGTTTGTGTTTTGCCTCGTTCAGCAATAGGAAGTTGGCTTACGTGATGCCTTTTCAGTAGCTTTTTGCAAGTTGCTGTGGCATAAAGTAGTTTTTTGTACGTGGGAGTTTTTGCTGTACCCTGCTTGTTTTATGTTATTTAGCCATAGAGTAAATAGTTAAGACGGAGTTACTGCTATTCTGGAGAAGGTTAGTAATGAATATGGTTCTCTACAGTGGTAGATAACTATCTTTAAAATACCATTTTAAACGACCCCCAAAACTTTAAGCTGGATTCTGCATATTTCCAGTCTGCTTTTTTCATGATGATTTCTACTCATAACAGGCAGGTGGATGCTATCTATCTGCTGTTTCCACTATGATTGTTAGTAGGTCAACTTTGATGTCTCCAGAGTAGAAAGGGTAGAATCAAGAATGAGCTGATTTCCTCTATATTTATGGTTTTGGTCTTGTTTACCAGGTGCCTGTCACACCAATTTACTCCCTTTCCCATACACTTTTCTATGCTGTTAAAGCCTTGCACAGACACGTTTCTACCAATTGCCCTGTTCAGACACGAGTATCTTAGTTTTTCCTTGACTAATCTTTCCAGAACGCCCTGGGTTGCGTTTGCTCCCCTGTCTTGTTTAATCAGGGCATGTTAAACTAGCTGAAATGCTAGGACAAAAAATGTACAGTGTAGATTCTCTTATTGTGACTAATAATAAAAAGATCATTGGCAGCACTTCAGGTGTCTGAAATGCAGTTGTGTGTTTTGTGTTAGTTTTTTTTTTTTTAAAAAAAAAAAAAAGTGGGTGTGTTGCTCCTTCAAACGCTATTTTACAGGTCATTTTGCCAAGGAGTGTTTCGTGCAGCCTGGAGGTACCAAATATAGCCTCATTCCAGAAGAGGAGGAAGAGGAGGTGGCAGCAGCAGGATATGAAAGAGATAAAAAGACCAGCCCCACCAACAATTCTTCAAAAAAAAGGAAAAAGGTATGAGGTACCCTACTGCTGGCCTGGAAAAGTGAGCCAGGTAATTTGTTCTCTGTAGTCACATCTGTGATTTACTACAGCAAAGTGGTTATGAGCAGCTGATTCTGGGCTGAGAAAGTGGCTCAATTTTGTTCAGTTTCTCTAGTGAAACCAGGAATCTCCTCTGCAGGATTTTTAGTAATTCTTATACTTTCTTCCTATATTCTTGTTAAACTATCTTTAAGATATTTTGTGCTATAATGCACAGCCCTCAAAAGATACTCCTTACAGTGAGAAAAGGGTTATTTTTTTTTTGCTTGGTCTTTGACTCTATAGAAATTGCTTCAGTTTCCTGAATTTGTGTGATTCTTGCCAAGAACCCTGTTTCCCCTCCCTTCTCACTGCTCTTGCCCTAACCCCTTTCTTTCATCTGAACTAAATGCCCTGCTGCCTTGCTGCAGGGGGTATCCTGACCCAGCCAGTGCGATGTGAACTAGGCTTATCTGCACATGCCAAGGGAAAATCGCTGGTTGTATTTGCACAGGGAGCGTACTCCATTTCCAGGCTCCAAAGCAATTTTTGCCTATGTGAAAATGTCAAGTGATAAGAGACCTTTTATGTCCAGTGTTTGAACTCTGGCTTCACAGCATGCTGTTATGAAATGTGGGGGAGACCTGAATACAAAACAGGAGTGTTTGGTGGTCAGTCTGTTTATACAGCAATGAGTATTCCAATTCTAGACTTCAGTAAATAAACTGTTTCATCAGCACCTTCACAACGGAACTCCAACTTTAATTACACTTCCAAAGCCCTTTTTTTTTTTTTTTTTCCTGTCTCTTTCCCGCTCTGTGGCCTGTCTGTATCGCTGGAGAGGGACAACAGACAGGAAAGGTGGTGGATTTCCTTTTTACAGGAGAGGGACAAGAACGGTGTTAGCAATTGCATAGTGAGAACTAACTTCTGAGGGCTTAGTTCTCCCAGGCTCACTGTGGAGCCGCACCAGTACTAGTGCTAGTAGGAGAGACTGCGGATGCTGGCAACTGGAAGTGGAGGAGTCTGTTTTGATGGCAGCGCTCGGAGCAGTCCTCAGTGACTCTGGTAGCTGAAGCCTCACTTCCAGTCACATTTTTTCACTGGTTGTCTGGTTTCTGGCACTTTGATGCACTCTTATTTGAATAGGAGGGCTGTTTGTGGGATTGTAGGTGGCGACTGCACTAGAGTAGATGAACCACGTGTGTTGTGACTTTCCTTGTGTCGGTCTTTGCCCTGTGGTATAATTGTTTCTGCCCTACAGTCAGTACAAAATGAAGTTAGTGTTAATTCGATGTCTAATCTGTGGTTCTTGCTTGCTGAGTAAGGCTCTGGATAACTGATCCAGTAGCAGGCATGGGATCTCTCTTGACTGTAGATCCTGTTGCGTGGTTCCATCCCAAGATGTGGTTTCCTTCCCCACTACGTAGGCTCTTACTCAAGAATGTCTTGGACTTGTCTGCTGAGTGTTATTATGCTGTGATAGAAAATAGACGCGCTCTTCTTTCTATCCTGATCTTGGAAGCACGCGATTGAACTGAGTCATCTCTCAGATGCCAGGCTAACTGCGCCTCTGACCTTTCTGGACTCCAGACGTTGGGCTTCTCTTGCCATGGAGCAGTGTGAGAGCAGGCCATTGGTAACACCTCAGCAGGGCTGGTTTCTCCTGCCTTGGGTTCTCTTCTCTCTAGCAGTGATGATGGTTTGTCTGGTAAAGGCTCGTGTAACTTATTTAAATGCTGTGGGGAAAAATTAAACTAGGAGGTGTGCAAATAGCTCATTATCATATCAGTGCCCATCCACTGGGATGAAGAGTCCCTGCGGAGTCTTGCCCTGCTGAGATTACAGGATATGTGGGTCACTGTCCTGAATTTGTTACTAATTTTTTGAGGTCTGTGGATTAACAGTCTTCCTTTAAATCTTGCTTGTTCCTTTGATCTTTCTCCCTTCTCAAGGAGGAGATCAAAAGTTTTCAGATGTTTTCCAGTGCTGGAAAATGAAACTTTGAGCTTTTTGGAGGCAGGATGTGGGATCCTTGAAATGAATAGCTCCCTTGTTGTCTCAAGTGCCTGCTGTGATCTTGTCTGGGAGCCACCATGTGCTTCCCTGCTTGCCTGGAGCCCCAGGGGGATTTACAGAAAGAAGAAATAGCTCAATCTACCTAGTAACAATTGCCTTGCTGACCCCATCCCATCTGATGTTTGTAACATAAATGTAGAGCTTATATTTTTTAAATGAATATGTAGGGAACTGCTATCTACCAAGCATCCGTTTAGTGTCATAGCAATGGTATTAACATTTTTGGTTGTTCATGATCAACATTTTCAGTTTCCTTGATCTGATGCTTCCTGGCAGTCCGCGGGTGGTCTTCGCTGTCCCCAGAGACTCCGCTCCTTACAGAGATAACGCTGGGGTCCTCGCTCACTTTTTTCTCAGCTTTCCTTCCCAATGGTTCCTCACTTTCCTCCTGCCTGAGCCCCACAGCATTTACAGGAGCAGAGAAAGCTGGAGGCTTCAGGTCTCTGCACTGGCCCAGACCTCAGGTGTGACCGAGGGCCCAAGTCTTTCTAGTGACAGATCACCCTGTTAGTGCTGTGCACGAGAGCTCTGTCCTGCCTCCTGTAATCCCTGAGAAAATAAGCAACTTGAGGGAGAAGCGGGAATGCTGCTGTCACAGCGCTGTGCGGAAGTACCGGAGATCATCCGAGGAGTCTCTGACAGCTGTGCAGGCACAGGGCTGCATCCCTTTCACTTTTACTCTTTGGGTCGCAGGGTGAAGGAGCTCCTATGGGAACACGGCAGTGTGCCTGTGCTGAGCTTGTGTGGGAGGGGAGGCGTGCTGAGAAGAAATGGACCCTTCTCATTTTCCTCTCTTGTCTTTTTCAAGAAAAGATCTGCTGTTTCAGCACTAGGAGTAACCCTTTAATTTGTATTCTACAAAAGCATCCTATCTTCTGCTCAGATACGTCGATTAATTTACTTATCCCTGGGGTAGTTTTGCGAGGGTCATTGGAATTGCATAGTGAATGTGATGGCTTTTCGGCAGTTTGCTGCTCTTTCTCCTGCCATGTAAAAGATTTCCAGGCAGTCTGCTTGCAGATGTTGTCTCTTCATGTAAAAACCACACCTTGTTACTTGTTGTTTGTTCAGTGACCTGTAGTTCATCAAGCCTTAATCCATCCTCACTTGTAGCTGGTACTTGTTTTACTAGTTCTTAAATGGCATTAGCTTAGGGCACAGCTCTTCACTATGCTATTCTCTTATCATTCTTTTCTGTGCTTTTCTGAACTTTGCTGTATCTGTTTAATGACCGTAGACTGGATTCTTCTCATCACATTAATTCCAACTGGTCCTCAAACAAGGGATGCAGTAATACCTTTAGATTTACATAATTAATCTTGTTTGGAATTAAATTGGATGGTAGAATTTCACTTTTGTTTGTCTGGGTTTTTTTAAGAATTAAAAAACCCTAGAAGGAATACGGGCATGTCTCTGGCGATGCAGGAAGACACATGTCTGGAAATCCATTCTAATTTTTTTACAACGGCAGACATAAAGTCTCCAAGTGAAACCGTAACTCTACAAAAGGGTCTGGTGAAAAATACTTAAACTTCTTGGAGAGTTCTGGACACTCCTCTCTTATCTCAAAATCAAATACCTTAAGAAGGAATGAACTGTTGTAACATTCTTAAAGCGTAACCCCGAGCAGCTTTCTTTACAAAGGACAGGAGAACCCAGTGTGCTAATGTGGTCCCCTCTTAGTGTCAGCTTTTTAAAAATGACCAGAGCAGTAGGAGAACCAGCAATACCAGGTTCTAGCCCAGCCTGTTGCTCTTCTGCATGCCAGCTCCCAATATGGGTTTTGTAGATGAGAGATTTTGAAGCAAGTTTGTTCTGTTTCGGTAGAATTGTAATGGTTACGTAAACTGGACAGGATGTGCAGGGAACCGTAACGTGCAGGTCTTCATACTTGTTGGCCCTCTGCATCTTTACACCAAGAGTCTGCTTGGGCAAAATCCACTCAAAATGTTTACACAAATGCAATATTTGCAGTTCTGGGGGAGTGCCTGGGTGTGCCTGAGAGCTGAGTTTAGCTTCATCCATCAGCAGCCCTTGGTTCTGGAGACCAGTTTGAAGCTCTGGGTGCGGCAGGGCTTTGCTGCTCTTGCTGGAGGCAGAAACCCGGCCTCTGCTTTGGCACTGCCTTCTCCAACACGTAAACTAGAGAAATGCTCCCGCTTGCACAATGGTGGGTCGACTGGTAACCAGCAGAGTGCTTGTCTCCCAGTACCGGGATGCTAGAGTTTAAAGAAATCTGTGGTCTAATAATAGAAGGATGCTGCTTGTGCAGAATGGTTTCACAGCAGCACTGCCTTCTGCTACAGAAAATGTTAAGCTTTTCTGTCAGTGGCTTGCTCCCTGCAGTACTTGCAGCCCAGTGTGTGCTTATGCTGTGGTGCTTGCAGTACTGCACTGAAAGTACTTTTTATGTGTTGGTGTGAGCAGTTTGGCTGTTAGAAGCCCCCCAAAAGGGGAGACTGAGGTTTGGTTGGTTTTCTTTTCTTTCTTTCAGCCAGCACAATGTCCACGTGTATATTTTTATTTCCCCTGTAATCCTGAAGGGACTGGTGTGACATCCTGTCCTGTCTTCAGCCTTCATGTGCTGAGAAAGTTTCCCAAGCTCTGGAATGAAACTCTGCTAGTTGTTAAGCTCTTGTCAAACTTTCTCACCATGTGCACAGGCTGGAAAAGCTTGAGAAAATTCTCATTGCTGCATCCCTTTCTCTAGAAGATTTAACTCTTCATGATCCTCCTGTTCTGAAGACTGTTATGATTGGCTTCTGCCCTTAGTCTGTGGATAGGGGACTTTGAAGTGAGTCTGGTATTATCTCACAGAAAAATGTAGGCACTCAAATTTCAGGTGATATCAATGATCATAGTGCTGTTGTGAAGCTACAGAAAACCGATACCTGCCCAGGGTCTGCTAGGTGTGCAGTGAACTCAAGCCTCTGCTCTCTTCCCTGGAGTCCCAGAGGACTCTGCTTGATGTTCAACTCCAAGCCATGCATTTTCTTTGCTCTTCCACCTCCTTAAGAGTTGTTCTGTTTCACGTTAAATAAACTACTAGCTCTGTTGTCCCTAATTGATAGCCTGTGTTTGGTGCTGCGACACACAATCCATGCTAAATTGATGTCTTTAGCTGGGCCTTTTGTGCCCGCGTTCTTACGGGAGAATATGTTGTTTTTAAATGAAATGTAGACAGACTCAGCTTGTCTTCCTGTAAACCTGTGTATTAATATTCAGATGGAAACTGCACTTGTCTGGAAGTGGCTGAAGCTAATGGAGGAAATGTCTCGTGGGGAGGAGAGGAGAACCCAGCCTTCTATACGCTCTCTGCACTGGGGCACTTTTTCCCCAAGCCATTTTAAGACAATTTGCCCTTCAGGGGAAGATTGTGGGTGGTGCTGGGGGCCTACCAGCAACTCTGTGCCCTTGCTGTTAACGCATACCTAAATACAGCATGGGCTTGGCTTTGATGTGCTGGCCTGCCTTGGTGAGCTACCTGAGCACCTCCAAGCCTACAGCAGATGATGTAGAGTTGGGATGTAAAAGTCAGTTACTGCAAGGGATTCTTCCCCCCCTCCCCCCTTTGCCTCGCTTGTCATGCTGTGCTTAGCAGCTTCTTCTGGCTTTTGTTTCGAACAGGTGAGTGCTGGTTCCTTAGCTTGGAGTCCTCTGGGTGAATATGCACGTGGTACAGTGTCTCAGGCTTCCTTCTGTGCTGCAAGTTTTCTTTACGTGGATGCTTTCCAGTCCGTTTCCAGCCAGGGTTGTTCTTTTCCCCTGGGTGAGGTGGCTGTGTAACAGGCCTAAGGCAGCACTGCGGGAACCTGAGGGAGGAGGGAGTATCTCACTCCGGACCCACAAAACCGGTGTCAGCGCTGGGTTCAGACCTTTAGTCCCCATGGCCAGCCCAGTGCTGCGCCTGGTTGTGTTGGAGCAGGTGGAAATACTTGCCCACACCACTCATTCTGATTTTGTAGAGGTATCTCATCTATCCGTGGCTGCTGTTCCCTTCATCTAATCATGTGTTCGTTTTCTCTCCCTTGGCTTAGCTTCTAGGGTGGCTGTGGATGTCTGCAGCAGCTGGCCAAGGAGGGGGGCCTCCCCAAGGACTCGTCCTGCCTGTAGTCCTGTGACTGGCATAACTGTGCCCTTGGGCTTGCTGCTGCTTTCTACTTCCTCGTGAAATGAGTGCATGGCACTAACAGCCCTGCCAAGGTGGGGGTGACTTAGAGCAAACCTCTCCCGGTAAAACTCTCTGCAAGCCCAAGGGTGGCCTTGAGGTCATCTGGAACGCTCTTGGCAAAGAAAATAAGTGGAGTTGTTGGCTTGGGGACTCCAGGCTTCTCCCATTACACTCCTTTGCATAGTGGAATGTAAAACACGTTTATGTGTTATGTATGGGGCTGTCATTTGACCGCTATCTGTCTCCCATTGTGCTGCTCCCCAAAGCCTGTGCACAGCCACGCTCTGAACAAGTCATCATTCAACCTCTTTAAATTAGGCAGAGGGGGGAAACATGGCTTTTTGTCTGGCTTACCAAGAGCCCTTTTCCTGATTTAGTGATGCCTTGAAGTTAATACCCTGGGCTTCTCCCACCCGTTGGTGCAGGCGCAGCAGACTCATTAGCGCTGCTAACGGAGAGCTCAGCCCTCCAGAGGTGGTGGTCAGCACAGGAGGCATTGCCATGGCTCCTTGCTCGTGCTCTGCTTCGAGAGCTAACCTTGACCCCAGCTGCAATGCTGCTGTGCCATCTCAACTGTGGGGCGTGTTTCTACAAACCCAGGGTGACACCAGGCTAAAGGAGATGCATCCACTAAAGATAAAGTACACGTACCTGGCTGTGTAGTTAAATTATGCAAGAGAGTAGGATGCTGGTTTGCAGTAAGTTTGGGAAGGATTGTGCCCAATCTTACGGGTGCACCAGTTCCAGGGCAGTGAGCACACATGGATCACCCAGGGAGGTGCAGCTCGCTTCAAGCACAAATGCTTAAAAAATGGCTTAGTCAAAGCAACAAGCTTTACTTGCTGGGTTGCATTCCTCACTGGTGGTGGCTGTCTGTCGCAGGCAGTCGCACGGGCGCTTCATGAGACCTTCTTTTGCTTCTTTCCTCATGTCCTCTTTATGTACTTGAGTAGAATGAAAATTCACGATAACCATTTGCACAGGAAGGTCTCTGATGTTGATGTGGCTGTGGGAGAAATTGGTGGATCCTCGTTGGAGGCCAGTGTTGCTGGACTTAGAAAACTGGAGCTTTATCTTACACATATGCAAAATACTAAAATGATTTTTTAGGGGCCCACTCATCTGCATGCTGCTTTCCTTTACTTCCCAGAACCAGGGAGTGTTAGGGAAAATAACTCATTTTTTCAGGACGATCACTTCTTTTTCAAAGGATCCTATAAAATATACCTGAAAAAAAAAAAATCTTCCGTCTTGTTCTGAGAGTTGGTCTATGCGATAATTTTGTGGGTATTCCAGGGAATTAGAAAGGTGAGTTGAGCTGGGATCAGATTTGGATGTTTGCTTATTTGTGCACAAAAACTGACCGCTCCAGCTGATGCCTTCTGTGCCACTTGTGTTCCTGGCCCCGGGACCACTTGGGTTGGTGCTGGCAGCCCAGCCTGCCTCCAGCGCCGGCCTGCTCTGGCCGGAGGGTGGTGGTTTACCCAGCCGTTAGGCTCCCTGGCGCTCGGAGGGCACGGCCGGCTCCTGAGCGCTGCGGTCAGCATTTCTCCTCCTACTCCTTGCTGGAAGAGGGGTGAAGCGATGGGCAGAGCGGGGCTAGCAGCTGGGCTGTGCTCAGTGCCAGCACAGGCAGGTCAGCTTCTCACCCCCAGTACTGCTTTCTAATTAAATATATATAAATTGCTATGCTGCAGCATTAGTCTTTATCTGCTTTGGGATGCTCTGCCTGATGTGATTCCAGTGGAAGGTGTACCACGGTACTGGTCTTAGGGTAATCTCTGCTTGGTAGTTACTGTCAAATACCTCAAAATGGAGGGTTTAGATCCCTTTCAGAGTTCCTTACAAGCTTTATTCCAGCGCCAGCTGTTCTTATTCTGCATCTAAATGTCAGGTCTTGAGCTCTGCTTAGCTATTGCTTCAGGGCTTTGCAGAAACACAGCCCGTGGGGGCTTGGTGCTGCCCCTGGATGCTGCCTGCGTGGAGGAGGTGGGGGGAGAGGGTGGGAAGCTGCGAGGGCAGGAGGGTGTGCAGTCTGTTTTGAGATTGTGCAAAGAGTTGCTGCTTGCAAAAGGACGCTTTCCTCATCCCAGCTCCCCTCCAGGGACGGCTGCAAGAAACTCTGACTGGCATTGCTTGTGCTCGGGCTTTCCTGCAAGGAGAGAGGCGTGCTGTCCTTAGTGCTCCAGCGCATCAGCGCTTATTTCCTGGCAGTCTGTGGGCTGATGAGGGTGTGGGGAAGGAGGGATGGTGCTCACGTCCAGCTGGCTGTTTTAGAAACCCATTTTGCTGGCAAAAAGGCTTCATCCTGCCAACCTCTACTAATAAAGAATAGCCTTAAGTAATGATGTAAGGTCTGACCATGGAGAGATGGCAAGGACTCTCTTCTTGTGATTTGACTAACAGTTTTCAGGCTTGGGTTTACATTTTGATACCCCTCTGCTCTGATAGCTGCTGTACCCTGCCCGGTGCAGCTGTGGACCGACAGCGGTGGTTAAATCCTGACTCGCTGGGGCAGAAGCTGTGTGCACCTTCCGTGTCAGAACAGGCTTGTCCCTGTCACAGCTTGTAAGGCAGTCATTACAGAAAGTGTCTCATTGCCCTGGTGAGCACAAGTGACAGTTTTCCCACGTGCAAGGGTTTTTTTATTTGTTTTCCTTCATTTGCTAGGAGAAGAAAAAGAAAAAGAAGCACAAGAATAAGCAGTCCTCCGAGTCGGACTCGGACAGCACAGGCTCAGACAGCGATGGGGCTCAGCCAGCCAGCAAGAGGACCAAGCATTCAGGGAAGCCCAGCAAGGCTCAGAAGAAGAAGAAGAAAAAGAAGCATAAGAAGAAGCCCCGGGATTGAGCGGGGCAGGCAGGCAGGGGTACCGGCGTTGTGAGTCCCTGGTGCACACCGCAAGGAGCGAGCAGAGCTGCATCAGCGTGCCCCTTGCTCCAGGGACAAGGAGTTTCCTTCTCCTGAGAGTAACGCTGGGCATGTGGTGTTACAGGTGTTGACTTTGATACAAGTTGTCCTCTGTTACGTTATGTGCTGGCTGCTGTTTTCTCCCACCGGTAGGCACTCCTGCCAAAATTGGCTAATTACACCCCTTCGTCGGCACCTCTCCCACCCTGTAGCCTCATGTTTCGCTGGGGAGGCTGCCAGCGCTTGGCGGCTCTCCTGGCCAGCGCGGCCAGCTGCACCGAGCCTGCATGACATCAGCCCCTGTCCAGTTGCCTGTAAAAGGTGGAGCTGCGCAGCCGTGCTCTCCCTGCCCGTCCCCGCCCTGTGCTCGGGGACAGGAGTGGTTGTTACTGGGCCCTGTGATGGGCCTATGTCCTCCCAGCCGGTAGCGGTGCAGAGCCTTGGCTTTGGTCCGCAAACTCTCCCCCAGCCTCTCTCGTTTTGTCTGCAAACATTGGGAGTGGAAGAGTAAGAAGCAAATGGGGGAGTGGAGATATTTTAAGTAAACATTAACTGTGGTGCGTTTGCTGCCTTGGTAAGTGATGGAAAATAAATCTCTCCAATCTCCAGTTGTACTTTGTACCGGGTCTTTTCTTTTGTACACTCCATGCTTCATCTTGGACAGTGAAAAGATAGAGCTAGCTGCACAGGAGGGGAGGTGACCTACATTAAAGGGTAGTGTTTTGGTGTGTGTTTGTTTGTTGTTTTTTTTTTCAAAGTCTTGGCTGCTTTTAGAGGTTCCCTGGGGTGGGAAGGGGGTGTGTGATGAGGTGACCCCTATGAGAAGCCTGGTGCCTTCTGGTAAGGAGCAACTGGACCATAAATCTTGTAACTGGAGCTGAAGGTCAGGGGGGAAGGGATGGCAGATGGCCGGGCTGTCCTGCACCAGGTCCAGAATTGCTCTGGACTGCGGTACCGCAGAGGAAGTCTGCGGGGAGCAATTCGTCCCTGCCAGGGCAGATGTGCTGAACGGGGAGAGCTGAGTCACTCCTGATGCCTCTGGCTCTACGGGGAAGCGAGAGTGGGGCTGGTGACTGCCCGTGCGCGTAGCAGGAGGAGGACTCGGGGTTGCTGGAGGCAGCCTGCCCCTTCTCCCTGCGCTTGGCCCTTTCCAGTGCTGCTCGCTCCAGTCCCCCCACGGCCGAGTTCCCCCTTTTGGGCCAGTTCCCTTCCCAAACCCAGACACGAAGTGCTTGTGACCTTGATTCCTGGCTCAGCCCGCTGCGGGGCGTGCACCATCAGCTGATGCTTTGGCAGAGAGTGCCCGCCTGTACTGGTGGCAGAAAGATCGCTCTCGCTGGGATGGAGCGTGTCTGGATCCTGGACGATTGATGGTAGAGCTGCTTTGGGAGCAAACTAATATTCCCCCTGGAAAAACGCATTTCTAACCATAATGAATTCTCTTATTTCCACAGGTTGGAGAACTGGCTGAGGTGGGCTACTGGCATTGATGGTCGTTTAACCCTATCGCTGCCAGGGTGTCCAGGCTGGATTTAACCCCTGCGTTCCTCCAGACAGCCTGGCTGAGACCTGCATGGCTCAACGCTACAGGTCAGCACATGCCAAAAAGAGCGTTTTTCCAAGTAAACTTATCACAGAGTTGTAACAACATGGCCTTTATTATTTTTCCATGTGGATTTTCCCATTATTAATAAAAAAAAAAAACAAACCCAAACCATGAAACCACCACCCAAGCCCTAAGCAGCCCCACGAGGCGATGGGGGCAGCAGGCAGCCCCGATGGGTGCAGCGGGCTCCGAGACCACGGCAAACCGTGCCAGGCGTGGGGCGAGGATGGAGGTGATGCCGGGAGCGAATGCGGCACCGGGTGACGGGCAGGGGAGCTGGGGATGGTGTCTATGTCGCCTTCTCGTAAGTGCGGGTGGAGACGACGTTGCCCATGGTGAGAGTCTGGTGGTAGAAATGACGGTGGGGAGGTTAGTTGTGCCGAGTCGGTGCAGCTCCTGGCTTGCCCTGTTCTGGGCTGGACCCCCCCAAGTTAAAACCATTTCTATTTCCTTACCAGAATTAATTTCCCGTCTTTCAGCTCCCGGACCAGCGATGTCTCCTTCCCCTCCCACTTCTGCACGTGGACCAGTTTGCCTCCATCCAGCGTGACCACAGACTGCGGGGAGAGAGCAAGACCCGCCGTTACCCTCCTCCCCTGGGTTTCTTGGCTCTAGGGGGCTTTGTCCCTCACAGGGGACAATGCTGGCTGTCCTTGTGCTCGCTGTGGAGCCCTGTGGAGCTTGGGCTCAGGGTGTGGGTGCTGCCGTTGGGATGCCCATCTGGCAGCATCCCACCTGACTTTATCAGCCCAGTTCAGCGCAGGTCGGATCCCGCTCTGGCTGCTGGCTGGGTCACGGCCTCGGCTGCCCCCCAATAACCCCGCTGTGGGCACCGTCACCGTGACCTTGCCCTCCCTGACCCAGGACCAGCACAGGGAGCCCTGCCCAGGACTGCATCCTGCTCTGGGGCCGCTGGGACCTGATCCTGGCTGCTCCCAAGCACGGCTTGGCTCTGGAGCCGGAAAGGATCAAAGAGGCGGGACAGGTATCGGTGCTTTAAACTGGAGGGCCCGGTAAGGGTTTTCGGAGGGGCTGATCTGTCAAACAGGCCTCTGCTCGCCGCGGCTGCTGTTTGCACAGCCGCCGCTGTTGACTCAGCCCCAAAAGCCTGGCCAGTGCCAAGGTTAGTGTGACAGCCGGCTGGGCACAGCTGTGGGACAGGCAGTGGCACCGGCTGCCTGGCCCCCATCCTGCCCTTGTGCCCCCCACCCAGCTCCTCAAGAGTCGGGTGCTGCCCCTCAGGTGCCTCTGCAGCTCGGATCTCCCCATGGCTCAGGGGTCCCATGGGTTGGGACCTCCCACGGCTTGGATGCCCCTGTTGGTTCGTTCTCCTCACAGCTTGGGTGCCCTCATAGCTCAGGTGCCCCCACAGCCCAGGTCCCCATAAGGCTTGGGTGCCCCCCATGGTTCAGGGTCCCCCCCAGGTCTTCCCACAGCTGGGCTGTCCCCACTGGTCAGGTGCCCCAGTAGCTTGGGTGTCCCCCAGCCAGGGTCTCGCAACACCTCGGATCTCCCCACGACTCCTCTCCCCGCACAGCTCGGGTGTCCCACAGCCCTGGACCCCACACGTCCTGGGTGCCCCACAGCTTGGCGTACCCTACCTGCCCCATCCCGTGTAGCCCATAGCTCGGGCAGCCACCCTGGCCCTGCTGCCTTGTGTGCCCTCTGGCCACCATCCGAGAGGTGCCTGAAGGACATGTCCCCAGGCTGCAGGCAGGAGCTCGCAGCAGGTCACACGTCTCCTTTGACCGTAGTTTCCACCAGCTCCGAGGGGTCCGAGTGGCCCCAGCGCTGCAGGCAGGGACCTGCTGCCCTGTATCTGCCTGGCACTGCCACCTTGCTCGCACTTGTCCCGTTTCAGCCCATCCTCGCTTTGTGCCCAGTGCTTGCTGCTTCGGGGCCGGGAAGGGGTTTTGTGTCCAATGAACCCCCAAGGTCCCCCCCGGGCCAGGACGGGGGTACGGGGCTGCCAGCTGCTCCATGCGTGGTGTATTTAATGGTGCATGGCAGCTGGGAAACTAGGAAAAAGCAGGGACTGGATCAGTCCTGCGAGGGAATGTGTCTCTGCAGGATGGGGGAAGCCATGAAAGAAGCTCTGGCTCCTCTCAAAGCCTTTTTTTCCTTGCTCCTACGGGTAGGAACAGCCCAACTGGGGGGGTATTGGCCCCCCAGGAACCCCCAGGCAGGTATCAACCCCTTGAGGAGGCATCGGCCAGGCAGGAATGCCCAGCCGCTCCGTCCCTGCCTGCAGAGCTGCCTGCTTTGTAGGGGCAAACAAAGAGGGGGCTCAAAAGTGGGTCTCGTGTCCCTCTCCCCGCCCGGAGTAGGGACAACACTTGCCGCCACCCCACCAAGTCCCCGCGCCTCCTCTTGAGCAAGCTCTGGGGTGGGCAGTTGGTGTTTGCAAGCCTGGTTCTTGCACAACCTTCCCGGCAGCTCCGGGGGCCCCGTGCTGCTCCTCGAGGGAAAACCCCGCTGCAAAACGGGGCGAGAAGAGGGGGCGGCGCTGGGTGAGACTGGGTTTGAGCACCAGCCCCAGTGGGCAAAGTGGTTTTACCCTTCCAAAGGCAAAAAGGATGGAGCCGCAGAGCCAAGAGCTGATGGCTGGATCCGGTAAAGACCCTAAACCCTTTTTGGGGGGTTCC
>VYXH01002831.1:442175-454492 GCA_013397275.1 Burhinus bistriatus | reverse complement strand
CCAAACCCCCTCCACCCACTCATGGGGCACAGGGACAGCCCCCCCCAAGCTGTCACCCAAGCAGCCCCATCCCCTCTAGGCTGGATGCTGGTGGCAACACTGGGACTGGTGTCCCCAGGCTGGTGGCGGTGGGAGCTTGTCCTGCTGTGGGGGGCATGAACTCACCAGTGTCCCCCTGGGAATAGCTCTCCGGTGGAGGACGAGCCAAGGTCCCCAAGTCCGCGGGCGCAGGTGCCGTGCCGAGCAGGACGAGTGACCCCGGCTGCGTGCGGGGAGGAGAAATGAATGATTAACCCGGGAGGTGATTAGTCACGGCGCAGGTGCCCCGCGCGGGGCAGGACCCAGGCCCTTTTCAGGTGGGGAAACTGAGGCACAGAGCGAGGCTCAGGTGTGTGACAAGGGCAGCGTCGGTGGCCCTGCCAGCGGTGATTGTGCTGTGGCAAAGGTACAGCGGAGGCGCAATGCTCCCTGCGCGGGTGTGCGTGCACACGTGCACCACCTACGGCGCTCTGGAGCTGCGTGCATTTGCGTGTGCATTGGCACACGTGTGTGCATGTCTGCGTGCATCACCTCTGCCTGGGCTGTGTGTGAGTGTACGTGTACATGCAGCTGGAGCTGAGTCCCAGGGTGTGCATGCACGGTTGCCCTCTGCAACACATGTACGTGCATGGTGACCTATGGCACACATATGTGCATGCTTGGTATCCCTTGGCACACGTATGTGCATACGTGGTGCATTGTAGCACACGTTGGTGCACACATGACACCCTCTGGCACACGAATGTGCACGCATGGTGCATTGTAGCACATGTGTGTCGATGCACGGCATCCCCTGGCACACACGTGTGCATGCGTGATGTCCCAGGGCACATGTATGTGCACGCATGGCACCCCTGGCACATGAGTGTGCATGTGGGGCACCCTTGCGTGTGCAGGCATGCTGCGTTGTGGCACATGTGTGTGCATGCATGGCAGCCCCTGGCACACATGTGTACATGCTGTGTGCCCTGTACGCACGCCAGCACACGTGTGCGCCCCGGTGTCAGGGCAAGAGCTCCTGCCAGCTCCCGTTAGTGCCGGAGCTGTGTCACCCCCTGGTCACAGAGTTTCTCATCACACACCACACGTTCACGGCTCTCATCCGGCACCGAGCACCCCACAGCAGCGCCCGCTCGCCCGGCGGGACCCATCGGCCTGGCAGCCGCTGCTCCGGGCACCGGGAGACGGGCAGGAGGCGCGTAGCATCCCTGACGGCACCGGAGCACCCGCCGTGCCACCCTGGCAACTATTTGGGAACAGGGGCTGGGGTGAGCCAGGGCTCACACAGCTGGCGTGCGTGATGGTGTGAGCACATGGGTGTGCGCGTGCACACACGTGCACACACGTGCACCCTCAGGTTCACACACATCTACATAAAGTCATGGAGGCACACACGCAGCCACACATGCATGCAGACGCACACATGCATGCACGCATCGGGGCATGCATACACGTGCGCAGGCATGCGTGCACAGATGCATATACACATGAATGCACACGCGCACAGACAGACAGACTGACTGACTGTCTCTTTGCACACCCCGGCAGGACGGCAGCCCTGCAGGGCTGGATCAAAGCTGCCTTCCCGGCAGCCCCAGTCGCTCCTGCTGGCTCAAGCGCTGGAGAACCAGGCAAGAAACAGCCTTCACGACCAGGCTGGAACCTGCCTGTCTCCTTCCTGCAGCTTAACATCTCCAGGGATGCCGGTGACGGGATGCCCGGGATGCAAACAGGGCTCACACCCTGTACGCTCACCCGGCACCCCAAAAAAGCCGTGCAGAGAGACAGGGAATTCCACGTTGGCACAGAAAGAAAAGCTGCTGGGACCCCAGAAGTGACCGAAACCCCTGGCGGGGGAGGGGAAATCCTGAGCACTCCTAGGATGCAGCATCGCTATCCCAGGGAGACCAGCGGGCTGTCCCCTGTCCCCCTGCATCTCTGGGCTCCCTTGGGAGCAAGGTGCAAGGTACTGATGCCCGCCCCGTGCCGAGCGCTGCCGCATCCTCCCGGCCCCACAGGCAGCAAATCCAGCCCAGCACTGGGAAAATAACGTTGCATAAACCCCGGCCTCCGCCTGGCCAGCGGGGATTTCCCCCTCTAAGCAGGGACTGTTTCTGGGAAGCTTAGTGCGGTCTCAACTTCAAAAAGCTCCTAGAGTCACACGGAAGGTCCTCGGGGCCACTGGCTCCTGCTTTAATGCCCCTAATGGGATATAGGAGGGTAAGGCAGAAATAAACTTTAATCCCTCCTGGAGATGGGCTTGGGTGGAAGATACAAGGAAGAGGTGGTGGGAGGACATGGCACAGGGACATGTCGTGTCCCCTTGGTCAAGTCCCTTGGGAATCGAGCCAGCCCCCAGCATGGCAAAAGCTTCCTGTTGCACAGAGACCACCAGGAGACCAGAAAATCTCCTACAAGGCCGTATCCAGGCTGGGGTGCCCCCAACCCTTGGACATCTTCACACAACACAATGTCCTCCCAACACAAGAGCTCCATCCCCACCGGCGTCGTTGAGCCCTGACGCTCTCATGCCACACGGGTGAGAACCGTGGGCACAGGCTGAGCTGCTGGGTACGGGCTGGGGGTGCCCAGTAACACAGTTTGGTTGTGATGATGATCAATTAAAGCGCAAGAGGAGAAGGTGATGGTCTGGCTGAAGGCCAGCGGGCGAGATGCAAAGTGATCACAAGAGGAAAGAGAAGAGAAGCGAGATTTTGCCATCCCACCGCGGCCGGGATGTGCCGCTCCCCATCACGTGCTGCTGCAGATCCCTGTCCCATGCCCAGTCCAGGCTGCCTGTGCAGGACTAGACCCTGCCTTTGGCATCCAAGCTCCTCGGATGATCTGCTGCAGGAAACATCTCTGAGCTCTGTTTTGGGTGCTGTCCCACTGCTCATCTTTAGTGTTTGGAGCCTGGAACAACCTGGGGAGTTCCTGTACCTGCAGGCAGCGGCAGGAAGGGCTCCTGCCCCAGCCCCTGCTCCCTGCTTGCCTCCTCTTTGCTCCAAACCTCCTCATCCAAGCCCCCAAAAAGCCAAAATCCGTGGCTTGTGAAGGAGATGCTGCAGCTGGACACCCCTCCAGAGACCCAGAACCTCAGCCCCTGGGAGGGAGAGTGGTTTGGAGTGAGAGGCACCCAACCTCCTCTTCCTCTTCCCCCTCTTCCTCCTCCTCTCCCAGCCTTGGGCCAAGGAAGCTGCAGGATGGACCCAGCCCCGGGACTGACCTGGGTTGGAAACAGCCGCCCCTTTCCCTACCACCAGCAGGCAGTGACACCAGGCGCAGGCAGTGACGGGCAAGGACATGCTACAGCCACCCCATGACAGACCTGGGCTTTGCCGTCAAAGGGAGGAAACCAGCCAAGGGCGTTAGGAGGAGCTCGGTCCCATCCTGCCGGGGTTTGGGTAGGATGGGCAGCAGGGCTTTGGCGGTGGAGGTCATCCCTCTGGCGTGGCGTCATTCCTGCTCGAAGGTCTGACCTAATCTCCCATTTCCCTGGATAGCAAAGCCCTGCAGGAAGGAAGATGCTGAACGGGCAGAGAAAGGTGTGAATCACCCCTGGGATGGAGAAGCTGAAGAAAGCAAGGGTTCAGTTTGGGGTCAGACACACCCATGGACAGCTTGTCCATGAACCCTCCCCAACGATGGATGTCCCCTCTAACACAACTGGGGAGGGAGCAGACCATGCTCACGGGCTCACCCGAAACAGAATCTGTGGCTGCTGCCAGGGCCAGCACCCGGAGCATGGGGACCACGGGACATCTCGTGGTGCCCACCACGGTCACACAACACTGGCCAGCTTTGCAAAATGCATTCCCCTCTCCCAGGGCACGTGAACCAGAAATGCTCCAGGGTGTTTAGGACCAGGGAGATGTTGCAGCCATGGCTGTAAAGTTTTGTTAAGGATCCATTTAACCATAGGCATAAGGATGTGCTTTTTCAGCTTCAGAGTGCTTGGTGGGTTGTCAGCTAATTTGGAAGTGTGGGTTTGCACCATTTATTGTTCTCGGCTTTGTTTGTAAGGGGGGTTCTTCACACTTGTTTAATTCAATGGGTTGTGGGGTCTACGCCGTGCCGCACCGATGACAGGCTGGGAAACGCTGCAGCCCAGCACAAACCCTCTGAAAATCCACTGGCAACCCCACGGCGTTGATGTTATTAAGAGACGATGAATGCGATGAAAAATGGGAAGGATTTACCAAAGCGTAACTGTAATGTTGAATTAAATGAGCGTTGCAAGCTGGGAAGGAAAGAGCTGCCCCAGATCAGAAAGGGATGAGAGCATCATCCAGGAAAATCAACGAGGAGTCCACACGGGAGGAAAATCCAACGAGGCTGATTTAACCAGAGACTGACAGCCACCAGACAGACTGAGCAGCCCCGGGAGCCTGGAAGAGCAGATGGCAATAATTAAACACAGGATAAAATCTGGAGAGCTGAGAGATCTCCTACGGAGGCAGCAGGTTTGGTCCTGGCGGTTTCATCTCGAGGGATGCGGCTGCAGGCAGCAGTGTTCCTGCCCAACGTGGAGGCAGCGCTGCCGGTGCCGGAGCCTAGGAGATGCTGAGCAGGCACCCACTGCCACGTAGAAATGGGCTTTGTCAGCTGTCAGCAGCCCATAAACAGCTCCCAGGATCCAGGAGAGAGGGAAGGATGGGAATAAATATTGTCCCAAACTCATCGCCTCCAGGGCAGGGGGAGAAAATGAGAAGGGAAAAGGCTCCAGGAGTGTTGGCTGGTGCAGGAATATTTAACGTGGAGATGCAAAGCGACATGGAGAACAGGTTTTGCTTGAAGGTGAGAACACAGGGAAGTCCCAACCCAAGTTCCTCAAGATGATGATCCCTCCGGGAAGGGGTGCTGGGAGGGAAGCAGCTGCCAGCGCCTGCCCGTGGTGGAACGCTGGCATCCCACTGCCTGCCCTCGGCAGCAAAACCTCTCCAACCACGGACTGGCACTTTTGTCCCTAAATCAGCGGGTTTCCAGGCAGGCTGGGAAGGTGCTTGGGCCAGCTCACATCCTGCCTGGCACCTTTTGAGTGATGGTGACACAGCACGGAATGAAGCAACGCAGGGACCCGAGCGAACCTGCGCCCGGATGCCCGGATCATCATTGAGATCTCACACTATCTTTTCCCCTGTTTTTCTCTGGCTCCTCCTTGCCGCAGGACCTTAGCGCCTTCCCAAAGCTTTGAGGAATCAGTCCAGCAGGTTTTCAGAGAGGAGGTTACGCTGGCAGCTCCCCAAATCTCTGGCCCAGCCTCAGATGGTCCGGTGCATCCCGATCTCTATGGGGTTGGTCCCTCCATGTGTGGCACTTTCAAGTAACCACCACTGCCCGAAAAGCATCCAGCACGTGGGCTCCCACCACCTCCCCACGCCGCCGAGCAGCGGATCTTCCTCGTTAGACTAATGTACTTAGAGCAGTAATTCTCGTTACCCTCTAAGCCCCTTCCCGTTGTGTCCTGCTTTGCGCTTTGACCTTCCTCCCTGCTCTTGCACACCCATCCTCACAGCCTGACCTGCTCTCCCTCTTCTCCACGGTTCCTGCTTGTGCTTGGATTGCCGTATCCATCGGTTTCGGGCGCTTGAAGTGTCTTTTCCTCCCCTCCATCATCCTTACGCCCCTCTCATCATCCTGACATCCCTCCTCTTCCTTTCCCCTGCTCCCTCCCTGGTTCCCATCACTGTTCTGCAGGTGGGCAGGACCAGGTCTAGGCTCAGTCCCATCCCTGCTCATACCCCAGTCCTGAATTATTCCACTCAAACCTCTCCCTGGGTTACAAGGATGATTTTAAAGATCATCCTTCACTTGCCTTTATTCACCCTCTGTTTGTTTTTTGCATGCTTTAGGGCTGACTTATTTTTTTAGGATTTGTTCTCCAGCCATAGGACTTAGAAATTTCTTTTTCATGCTAAAACCTGAGATGTGTCCTAGCTAATGCCAGCCTAGACTTAACATAAACTCTCCCTTTCACTGGCTCTGCAGCAGGGCTCCTCCAGGCTTGGCACCTAAATTCCTGTTCGAGGCAAAGAGTGAGAATGAAGGACTCCGAAATGGGACACTGATAGTCTTCATTCCCCATTATTCCTGGATGCCAATGGGGAGATGAGCACCAGGGGTGGGTTTTGCTGCTGACATCCATGGGACGGCGTCGCTGGGAGAAATGAAGGGTGCATTATTGCTCCATCTATCCCAGTCTCGTCACGCTCGCGGATGACGGCAGAGTTCAGCTCTGTTTAATACCCTCACGAAAGCCAGGAAAAAAAATAAAATCCAACCTGAGTCTCTCCAGACAGGATTTCAGGCTATTTGTATAAACTGTCACTTTGGTTTATAATGCTGCAAACACAAATCAGAGCAAGTCCTGCTCCAGGGTAAGAGTGAAACCAGCTCATGCGCTCGCTGACATCCAAACCCAAAGTTTCCTTGAGCATCTGCAGGGCAAACCCAAACGCTGCCAGCCCAAACCTGGGTGCCTCCAGACCTAGAGGTGCTCACTGCTGTGCCCCACGTCGTGGCTTGGCTTCCCCAAAGGGCAGCGATCACAGAGAAAATTGCCTTTTGATCCCACAGACCTGGATTGGGCTGGGAAAAAGTGTTCCGGAGGACTCGGCAATTTAATCCCAACACAGCCCCGCTGAGCACGGCATCTCCTACGAATCCGTACATCGAGAAAACTGAAGCATCTTTTCTCATGGGAGCAGCGCGTGGGGCATCCTGGGCAGATGCCGAAAGCACCGGGGAAACCTGAATGCACAATGCCCTCTGGACTATCCTAATTTCATTCCTGGACAAGCCGGAGTTGCTCTTATTGAAGAGCAAAGCGCTAAAAGCTCAGTGGACAGAGGCACGAGGACGTGGGCTGCCAGCGCAGCATCGCTGCTGGGCTTTGTGGGGGACTTACCCTGCACCCAAAAGCTCCCAAAATCCCGGCACAGGAGGGAGGGGGACGGATAACCTCAGCTGCGTTGGCTGTGGGGTGTGCATCAGGCCCTGCTCACCCAGAGAGGGAATAACCATATCCCGGGTCCTCTTCTCCATCCTACTGGAGCCCAGGGCACATCGCAGCTTCCCATCCTGCCTGATCTCCACTGGGTTCCCAATTATCCCCTGGGAAACTTAGAGAGGACAATTTTTCCTTCGCTTTGTGCTAATAACAAGCACCTCCGGCTTTTGCCATCATACAGAGCAGGGTTCCTGTTCCCCGGCAGCTGGGAGGTGCGAGGTCCCTGTGCAAAGATGCAGGCAGGACTTGGGGAAAGCCGGTGCTGGCAGGGATGCAGCTGCTTTGCAATCCGGCATCCCTGAGGAAGGAGCCGGCAGCTCCCTCGCCGGGGTCTGACACACGGGCTGAGCAAAGCACTGGAGCAGGAGCAGCTCTGGGACAGCAAAACGATCCCATCCCTGCGCTGCTGCCACCGCCAGCCCTGCCAGCCTGCCCGCTCATTGCCATTAGGAAAATGAAAAGCACCCAAAAAATCACCAGCGATGTTCCAGTCGTGCCTGTTTACTGTGGGAACATGGCAAATCCTTAGGGCCGGTAACGCTGGCAGCTCCTGGCTTCCTGGTGACAGCAGGGAGGTGACAGCTACGTGACCCAGCTCAGCACTGCCACGCAGGAGGATGCATCCAGCACAGCAGTGGGCGAGACACGCACCCGCGTGTCGGTTTGGGTGCAGATCGGGAGCAGCTCCCCTGGCTCGCACCCGTTCCCCTGCCCACGCACGAGCAGCCTGGAGCACCGTGTTCCCCTGCCCAAACCTCCCAGACAGGAGATGCTGTCCCGCATCCCAGGGAGGGATGGAGGGAGGGATCCCACCGCTTCCCGGGAGGGATGGAGACATCCCAGGGAGGGATCCCACTGCACCCCAGAGAGGGATAGAGACATCCCAGGGAGGGATCCCACCGCATCCCAGGGAGCGATGGAGGCTGCTCCAGCTGCTCCTAGGCCAGCCCGGTATTTGCCAGCCTGTGGGCTGTGACCTCTTCCAGATGCTTGAGAACATCCCTGCCGACACCCCTCCATCAGTTAATTACCTTTAAATTGCTGGTGTGGTGGGAGGAGAACAGGAATTTCCCCTGGGGGGTTTGGGAGCCCACTGGGGACCCCACAAGGGTGCCGTGTGCTGCGTGGGAGGGCTGAGCCCGTCTCCCCGTGGCTCTGCTCTCAGTGCCATCGTCTGCGTTCGGGTCCTTTTTGAGTCCAAGGGGGAAAATGCAACAGTCCCTTTCGCCTGGGGATGACGGAAACCCACCCGCAGCCCCCACGGAGAGGGACCTGGCACCGCAGGCAAATCGGCGCTTGCTCCGGTAGCCAAGGGAGGTAAAGAGGAGCTTCCCCTACCACACGTCTCAGTTGCAAAGCAGGTGATCTAATGGGAGGTAATTACCATGATTGAGCCCTGGGTAATACAGCTCCCACCATAACCTTTAGTTAGCTGCTCCAACGACGGCACAAACTATAATTTTGCATAATAAACGTGTCACCCACATCTAAATTGGTTTCATTCTTTAGCAGTTTCAGGCTCCCTCCTCCCCAAATGGCTTTTCGGCAGCTGCTCCAGCCTGAGCATCCTGGGTGGGAGCCGATGGACCCAATCCGAGCTGCTGGGGATGGGGACATCCTCGATTCTCCTGGCTGCGGGTGCGGAGCGTGTGGGTGGCATGGGGATCTGTGCCAGGGGAAACCCAAGGAGCCGTGAGGATGCTGCAACAGGGGCCGTGGGCTGCTAGGGGCAGGGGCTGGGAGATCTGTGGGGGCACAGGGCGCCAGCTGGGTGCCACCAAGCACATGCTGGGTTGTGCCGTGCCGGGAACGCTGTGGGCTGGGTGACATGAGGCACCAGGCATTTCTGAAATGCCCCGGCCTTGGCTGTGCAATGCGGGAGCCTCTTCTCCCAGCGCAAGGTCCCTTTTCTCCATTTGCCACTGATTGGCACAAGGAGATGACCGTGGTCCAGCTCCCGGTGTCGGGGGGTGTTTGTCTGCCCCCCATAGCCCTGTCCTGCTGCAGTCAGCTCAGGGTGAGCGATGCTCCGTGTTGCCCATCCCGGGGCACAGCGTTAGCACCACATCCAGGGGCCACGCAGGGACCCCTCCGCTTGCCACCTCCAGGGTCCCTTTCCTCCAGAACCCCTTCCTCCGGAACGCCACCTGCCTGCTGAAGCCACAGACCGATCCAGCCCCCACAAAGGTTGGACTGGTCACACCAAGGAGAGCCCAGCACAGCCCAGGGGTGCTCCTGTGTCCAGCTGGTTATGGCAGAGAGGGCAGTGGGGTGCCCTGGGGAAGCGGCGCTCAATTTAGAGGAGGCTCCTCGGCTCTGGCAAAGCAGCAGGACATGTGCAGGCAGCCGGATAATTAATTTTGGGGAGCAGAGCCAGCTGACGGCTTCCCAGGCCACGTGCTGCAGCTGGTACCTCAGGCTCCCTGGGGAGCCTCGGCATGTGCTTCCCCCCGGGTCCCTGGCCGCCGGCAGATTTTCTCCTTCCCACTGCAACTCATCCAAGAAGGGAGATGGAAATCTTCCAGGGTGTCCTGCTCCCCAGGCAGTATCCCCTCAGGAGGGACAGATGGGCTGCCCCTGTGGGGAGGCCTTGCACAGAGGTTGTCCAGATGTTTTTCCCCACCTCTGCACGGATGCTGGGAGCACCATCAGGATTCTCCGATGGAGTGGCTGTCACAGCACCTTTCCCACCACCCAGTAACACCTGCCTGGTCCCTGGGGAGCTGGCAGGGAAGGGACCGAAAGCCAAGGAGGGAAGAAATCTGTGCAGGCACCCTGGGATCAGAGGCACGGCTTGGAATCCCCAGCCCTGATGGAGCAGAGCTGGATCCATCACCCCTTGGCTGAGCCAGGCGCTAGAACCGCCTGCCCGAGGAGCCAAGGTCGGAGCAGGACTGTGGCCCCTGTCCCCATCCCTTCATGGTGCCGTGTCCCCACAGGGGATCGGAGCACCCTGTCCTACAAGGGAGCACATGGCTAGGTCAGGAATGGGTGCCAGATATTCACTGGCTGAACTGGGAGCTGAACCCCAAGGCTTCCCCCAAGGGTGGCTGCAACCACAGTCACCAAGAGCCTCCCACCAACCATCCCCTGGCTCCCAGTAACCTCCCCTTCTGCCCTCCAGCCCAGTGGTGCTCTGCGGGGACACCCGGCACAGTCCCCAGACGGGGGTTGGCACAGCCCTCCACAAGCCACCAAAGACCCCAGCAGCCCCCGCAGTGGCTGGCAGGAGCAGGGCTGGGAAGGGCAGCGCTTTTAGAGCTGCAAAAATCCCAACATCCAGTTTCGAGCCTTCTGAGGTCTCTTGCTCCCGCCCGGCACAGTCCCCCGTGGGGGTACGACGACACACAGCTTGGGTACAGCCTCCCAGCAGCCCAGCTTGGGAAGAAACGCTGTGGCTCCCCCAGTTTAAAAATGTGAGGAGACCCTGGCTCTGCCACCACCTTTCTCCCCTGAAAAACTCCTGCTTTTTGGGGCGTGATGCTGCTGAGCAGATAAAAGGTGGAGACAGCGGTAGGGTCATTCCCCCCCTCCCCCCCCCCATTATATCTCCCACCTTGCCTGCCTGGCCGTGAGCGGGGGGACATCCCAAGAAGAGTCCGCGCAGCCGCCTGTGACAGCAAGGGTTGAGGTGTCCCTTGGTGGACAGCCCCAAGGTCATGGGCTGTGAGTATTTGGGGTGAGCACAGGACATCCTGCCTCTGCCACCCCTTCGGTGGCACTGCCACCCAGCCAGGGGACAGGAGCCAGCTCTGGGGACCAAAGGGACCTGATCCAAGCATTTGCAGGGGCAACCTGCCAAAATAAAGCCCTGAAGGCAGCGAGGAGGGGTTGTCCCTGGGGAAGCCCTTTCCTCCTGAGAGGATGCCGCCCCAGGAGGAGGCACANCCTCAAGAGACACCCCACCACCCTGCTCAGCACCGCAGCCTGCCGCAAAGTTTCATCCCCCCAAAACCCATTTGTCCCCTGAGGCCACCACCGTCTCCTGAGCCTCCTGCCTCTCTACCCTCCCTTTGCTCTGATCTGCTGCCGTGGAGGTGCCCAGGGTGGGCACCCATTGCCCAGGGCGGGCACCTNCCAGCCCAGTGGTGCTCTGCGGGGACACCCGGCACAGTCCCCAGACGGGGGTTGGCACAGCCCTCCACAAGCCACCAAAGACCCCAGCAGCCCCCGCAGTGGCTGGCAGGAGCAGGGCTGGGAAGGGCAGCGCTTTTAGAGCTGCAAAAATCCCAACATCCAGTTTCGAGCCTTCTGAGGTCTCTTGCTCCCGCCCGGCACAGTCCCCCGTGGGGGTACGACGACACACAGCTTGGGTACAGCCTCCCAGCAGCCCAGCTTGGGAAGAAACGCTGTGGCTCCCCCAGTTTAAAAATGTGAGGAGACCCTGGCTCTGCCACCACCTTTCTCCCCTGAAAAACTCCTGCTTTTTGGGGCGTGATGCTGCTGAGCAGATAAAAGGTGGAGACAGCGGTAGGGTCATTCCCCCCCTCCCCCCCCCCATTATATCTCCCACCTTGCCTGCCTGGCCGTGAGCGGGGGGACATCCCAAGAAGAGTCCGCGCAGCCGCCTGTGACAGCAAGGGTTGAGGTGTCCCTTGGTGGACAGCCCCAAGGTCATGGGCTGTGAGTATTTGGGGTGAGCACAGGACATCCTGCCTCTGCCACCCCTTCGGTGGCACTGCCGCCCAGCCAGGGGACAGGAGCCAGCTCTGGGGACCAAAGGGACCTGATCCAAGCATTTGCAGGGGCAACCTGCCAAAATAAAGCCCTGAAGGCAGCGAGGAGGGGTTGTCCCTGGGGAAGCCCTTTCCTCCTGAGAGGATGCCGCCCCAGGAGGAGGCACAAGACGAGCGTGGTTCCTGCATGGAGCGGTGCTCAGCCCCACGCTGCTTCTCGCTGCCTGGGACAGCCCCCCCCCCAGCTCCCCGGGCCCAAAAATCATCTGGGAAGCTCTCATCTGGGAAGATGAGGGCTGGAACCCGAGGGGTCGGAGGGGTCAGGGTAGCTGGCATGAGGACAGGGCAGGGTGGAGGGGCCAGTGGTGACACCAGGACCTGCCAGGGAGGAGGGGGCAGGGAGTGTGGGGGCCAGGGGTGGGTGTCAGGGTGGGATGGAGTTGCCACTATGGGGGTTGACCTGAAATTCCCACCCCGAGAAGGACAAGCCTTGCTCAGCGCCCGACCGCTGCTCACGCCGATCCTCACTGGAGCCACCTGTCCCTGATGAGATGGGCACGGACACCCCCCCCAAGCCCTCAAGAGACACCCCA
>VYXH01002831.1:376538-428619 GCA_013397275.1 Burhinus bistriatus | reverse complement strand
GGGGATGCACCCCTCTGTGCCTGGGGGGATGCAGGGGACACCCGGGGAGGTGCACCCCTGCGTAACCGGGGGGATGGAGGGGGATCCCAGGGGATGCACCCCTCTGTGCCTGGGGGGATGCAGGGGACACCCGGGGAGGTGCACCCCTGCGTAACCGGGGGGATGGAGGGGGATCCCAGGGGATGCACCCCTCTGTGCCTGGGGGGATGCAGGGGACACCCGGGGAGGTGCACCCCTGCGTAACCGGGGGGATGGAGGGGGATCCCAGGGGATGCACCCCTCTGTGCCTGGGGGGATGCACCCAGAGAGATGCAGGAGACACCCAGGGCAGGGCATCTCACTGCACCTGAGGGTGCTCAGGGGAGACCCGGAGGGTTCACCTCAGGGAACTGGGGGGACTCATGAACATTATGGCCGGGGGGGACCTGGGGTCTGAGGGTGCCCAGGGTGGTGCACCCCAGCACTCTTGGGGGACGTGGACAGCTGAGGGAGTCATGCCCTGCTGCACCCAGGGGAAATAAGGAGGGTCCTGGCCACCCTGCCCTGATACATCAGTCCCACTGCCCCTGGGGGACGCAGGAGCTGACACCCCGCAGCACCCAAGGGCTGGGGGTCATGCCTGGTTCTCACTGCCGAGCCCCAGAGCCGGGCGCTGAGGATGGAGTAAGAGAAGGAGCCGGGACTGCAGGTTCGCAGGTGGGGGCTCTGTGCGGGGTGCCGTGGCCCAGGGCAGGCGCAGGGTGTATGATTCAGGGTGCCGTGCCCGGTGACGTAGGGTGCGTGCTTCAGGGTGCCGTGCCCAGTGACGCAGGCAGCTGCCTACGGCCGGCGCTGCCGTTGTCTCACCTGTGGGCACGGGGCCAAGGCAGGGCTGCGAAACCAACCCGGGAGCTGCCGGCCTAGAAACCTGGAAACGGGGCCGGTTTCACAACTTGACCTCAAGGATTTGGAGGTTTAACGAACAGGACGTTTTGAAATGTAAGATTGGACAGGAGGTGGTCTGCAACGCCTCTGTCTGTAACACACATCCGATACTTCTCCTTATGGGCAGGTGTCAGAAACGCAGGGAGTTACTCTGGAGCAGGGCTGGAGAGATTTCTGGCCTAATTCTGGATTTTGTGCCCTAAAAAACTATTCTGGCCCAGGCTGTAGTAACGGGCTAGAGTTGCTATATAGATTTAGTTCTCCTATTCCTTCCAGTGGAGCTGGTTGACTAAAGGGGTGTTTTAGCTCAATTCTGAACGGAAAAACCATAACAGGGAAAAAAAAAAACCCACCCCCAAAATCAAACAAAACCACTGATCTTTGTATTTTTTAAAATTTTTAATAAGAAAATCTGAACTAACTCCTTCTGGTCAGCCTGCATCATTGGACTCAAAGCAGCATCAGATTGCCAAGCCATCTCTTCAGCACTGTCCCATTAAAACTCTACAATCTGTTCCCAAGTGAAATTTTGCACCACGCAAGAAAATTTTCCCTTTCTCTGCTTCCAGCGATTTGCCCGACTGCCCCCCGCTGCCATGAGCAGTGCGGTTGTCTCGAGCTGCCTTCTGTGGGGGACAGGGTTGGTGTTTGCCAGCAGAAGCCTGCCCGAGCCAAAGCAAACCCTGGGGGTGCGTTCAGCCCCCTGGCATGGTTTGGACACCTCCTGGGGACTATCAGCCTTGTTGTACCAATGCAAAGCCACCTGCCAGACCTGAGAGTCACCAGCCTCCCAAGCCTGTCCCTGGCCCTGTGGGTTTGGTACTGATTAACCAGCTGGGTTGTTAATTTAACAGGAGATAAACACTGGTTGCTCGGCATTGCTTTTGGTTGACTCCGTCTCTGCATCCCTGGGTTTGCTGGGGCGAGGGCAGCTTGCAGAAGATGTGCTGTTGGGCTGGTGTAGTTGGGTTGGTGTGGTTGGGCTCCTGGTGTTGGGCTGGTGTAGTTGGGTTAGTGTGGTTGAGCTGGTGTAGTTGGGCTGCTGGTGTTGATTTGGTGTAGATGGGTTGGTGTCATACCGGTGTTTTTGAGGTGTTGTTGGATTGGTGTAGTTGGGGTGGTGTAGTTGGTCTGGTGTCATTGGGATGGTGTAGCTAGGTTGGTGTGGTTGCACTGGTGGTGTTGGGGCATTGTTGGGATGGTGTAGTTGGGTTGGTGTGGTTGCACTGGTGTTGTTGGGGTGGTGTAGTTTGGTTGGGGTGGTGTTGTTGGGGTGGTGTTGTTGGGGTGGTGTTGGGGTGGCGGTGTTGGGGTGGTGTAGTTGGGTTCGTGTTGTTGCATTTCCCTGTGTTGGACTGGGTGGATAGTGCTTGTCCGGCTCTGGCCGTGCTCTCCCAGTCACCAGGCAGGGGAGGCACAGCAGCCCTTACGTGCGAGTCACGCTGGAGGTGAGCTGGATTTAATGAGGAAGTCGATAGCGAAACTGGAGAGATTAATCTTTCATCTGCAGCAGCTGAAAACCGACGCTTCCTCATTAATCCACCACTCTCACGCTGCAGCCACTTCCCTCGCTTGGCTTTTTCCATTCTGCTCTTTGGCTGTTGACCACCTTCACACTTAGAGGTGTCTTTGAAAGTCTTTGAAAGGAGGTGTATCAGAAAGCGTCCAGTGCTGCGGAACGTGTCCAGTGCTGCAGAGGGTGTATCAGAACGTGTCCAGTGCTGCCTTAACATGGCACAAGGCACAAGGACCTGCTCCCCTTGCAAAGGTGCTTAGAGGGAGGATACCTCGTAAGAGTCATCCTTGAAAATAAACCTCCGGCAGGCTCCAGGGATGCTGCGGGCTCCCAAAAAGCTCACACTAGAAACTACCTCAGCCACCTCCAGCTTTCCCAGAGGTCAGCCACAGGGTTTGGAGGCTGCACGTGGAACAAGGGTTTCCCTTCAGCCCAGCTCCATCATGACCCTATGGACACCCCTTCACCCCCCTCCACCCGCACCGAGCCTGGGGAAGATGTGATACCCAAGGCTTTGCCTCCTGCAAGTCTTTGGTGATGCTTGGACGTGGGGCTGAACCCCCAAATCCAACAACCTCCTAAACAACAAACCTCACAGTTTTCCAGGCCGGTTTCAGTGGTTTTGGGACTGGTGCTTTTTGTTTCAGTTGGCACTGGAAGGAGAGGAGCTGGAGGTATTGGTGTGCTTAAAGTCAAGGCTGCACTAAGGTGCTTTGCTAGGTCAGGTCAAATAAGGCAGTAATTCTGCATTAAAAGGGATTTTTGTTGTTGTTCTCTATTATTTTTTTTTTTATTTGAAGGAGAAATACAGTAACGCTGGCACATTTTAAATGCATTCTTGTGCAAGTGGTGCATTTAAGGAGCCTGGAAGGAAGCAATCTCTAGTTGAAGGCCATTTTTTTCCGCTTTCAAGTTGAAAACGTGGAGTGATGTCCCTTGAGCAGCTCCTGGAGAGGTGGGATGAGGGTCCCCATGGGATGAGGGTCCCCATGGGATTCGTGGGCTCTCTCACCTGCCCCGGCTCCCGTGGGTACCATCAGCTCAACACAGCCCCCGGAGGGGTTGGGATGTGGGGCTGGGATGTGGGTAAAGAGGAATAAATCAGGAAGGAGGGGATTTTTCTCAAATAATGATATGCTTATGTTTAAGAAAGAAATTCAAAGCCGCCTCTGATGATTTGGGGGCATCAAAGTGTTCACACAGGAGCGTCCGTGAGCATCCCTGATGAGGGAGCAGCGGGTTTGATGTCCTGCTCACACGGCAGCTCAACACCTGGTTTTCTTTTCTGCCACCTCCATTTTTTACGCTAATTTTAGCAATGAGAAATGTATCTTTGGTTTGAGACTGAGTGATATTTAATTAATATTGATTGCTGGGCACAATTAGGAGTACATAGCCATAATAAACACATAATAAACAACACATGCGCATCCCTTAATAGCAGGAGAGAGCTGAACCCTTCGGCTTGCAAGTGCATCTGGCCAGCTGATGTGTCTCAAGTGCGGGAGAGGAAGAGCTGTTCAAAGGGAAGAAATGAAGTATTGAAAGCAAAATAAATCAATGAAGTTAGCTGTAAATAAAGGGAAAGTAGTTTGCCGAGGACCAGAGACGGTCACAGGATTTTGTAGGAAGAAGCTGGCTCTAATACAGGAGTTAAAAATGCCCAGTGCTGTAAATTTTGAAATAAGTGGATTTGGGAATGCACTTTAGCTAGAGAAAAATATTTGGAAAGCGAAGCTGTAGTATTTTAAACAAACTCCAGATATTTAGATCTCGTTGGTCTCTAGGCAATACCTGCAGCTGGAAGCTTGCAGCACCTGCCTGGGGATTTCTCATTGCTCCCTGGGCCGGTGCATGGGCTGGGGGAGGCTGTGGACTTGTGATGGCTTCAGTGAGGCATTAAAAAAAGGGGAAATAGCCTGAAGTTTCCCTGTTTTAGAGGACTTGGGGTGTATTTTGCTGTTGCATTGCTTGGGCTGTCTGTCCTGAGAGCCCTGTTGTTCCTGCTCGCACCATGGGGTGTGGGGCAGAGTTGGGAATTTCGGTTTAATTTAGTTTTTGGGTTGTTTGAGGTTTTATTTAGCACTTTAGCCCATCTGTTCATTTACATGGGGTCAACGCTGGCTCCTGGTTCAGCGGCCAGGAGGGCATCGCCACCTGCTTTGCCTTGATGTGAGATGTTGGTTTTACTTCCCCAACTAACCGCAATAGTTCCCAAGAGTGCAGCATCTTCAATGCAAACTTGAGAGACACTTTATTCCCCTATTTTTTCCCCAAATATTTAACACAGGACCTTCTGCTCGCATGACATAGTGGATTAGTGACCCAGCAGTGACAGGCCATCCCAAAAAGTTTCTTCCATTCTCCTGCCTGAAATGTCCTATTTATTCTCCAACTTCACCCGCTTTTGGGAAAACAAGGGTTTCAGGATGTGGCAGTGAGCTGGGAGATCCCAGGGCTGGCGCGGGTGATTAAGAGGCTGAAAATCTTCCCTATCTGGATCAGGGATGCCACAGTCAGGGCTGGCTATGGCTGTATCCTGCATTCCTGCCCCATCACGGGCTGTAAAACCTGTTATGCAAAACCCCTGCAGCTGTTCTTCCTCTAAGACAAATGACTGGGGCACTCCCACACCTTGTAGGTGTTAAATAGGTGGGTGAATATCCCAATTGTTGGACGAATCGGTGAGAACAGTGCATAACCGAGCAGCAAAACTCAACTCAACTCAACTCAACTCAACTCAACTCAACTCAACTCAACTCAACTCAACTCAACTCAACTCAACTCAGCCCAGCCCAGCCCAGCCCGGCCCGGCCCAGCCCAGCCCAGCTGCTGGAATGCAAAGAGCATCTCCCTAATGCTCCTCTCATGATGGCTTGCAGGAGCCAGGGAAGTCTAAGAATATAGTTTAATAAAAAAATTCCTTTTTCTCCCTGCAAGCCTTATTCTGCACCATCCCTGTGCAGGAAATCCCCACCAATGTTTTGCTGGGCAGTAAGGTTGGTTTTCGTTAAGCTCATATTTCCCCAGTTCCCAGCTCTGGTGCAGCAAGTAGGAGCCCCTGGAGTGAGGGTGCACCCAGCAGCGCTGCTGATGCTGGATTTGGGAAACCAGGACCTGCCGTGGACTCCCAGGGATGCTGTGCCTCAGTTTCCCCACCTGAAAAGTGGCCTTTGGGGAGGGGGAAGGATGGCAGAACAAGCTGGTTTCCCCATGATGCTGATATCAGTGTTTTCCCTATCCTATACTAGATTGAAATGGCAGCCTGAAGTTATTTTGCAAACTCGTTTATTTTGTAAAGAAAGGAGGCTCCTGCAGGGCAGCGCTTTGTTTTGACCACAGCCTTTTTTTGCATGCAGTTGCTGGGGAGCAAAAAAGAAGATGAGGGTGTCTCCAGGACTCTTGGTGTCATTTGCCAAGTTGGTTGGTTATTGCAGTGAACCTGTTCCTGTGGCTCTTTTGGTTTTCAGCAAATTTTGGGGGGGATTTGGGGCCATTTCCATGAGGTCCCACAGGCTGCAGGTTGCAATGCTGGCTGGCGAGAAGCTCTAAGCAAAGCCCCCGGTGCAGCAGTGTGGATTCCCGGGCAGATCTCCTTACGGTTTGACCTGGGCACATGTTTTGGGGACAGTTCTGACCCCTCCAACATGGGGATGCTCTCGTTGCAGGTGTCCTGTCTCTGCGGCTCCGCACCATGCCTGCTCTGTGGCTGCTGCCCCTCGGCCAAGAACTCCACCATCTCCCGCCTCCTCTTCACCTTCTTCCTCTTCCTCGGCACCCTCGTTTCCATCATTATGATAATCCCCGGCGTGGAGAAGGAGCTGCACAAGGTAAATAACTCTCGGAGGTCGCTGGACTTGGTCACCACGGGGAAGAGGTTTAGCTCATGGTGGGTATGTGAGACTGAATCAGGAAGTGAATTTTTGGCTCATGATGTTGCTTCTGTTCCTTTTTTTCTGAGCACCTCACTGGGAGAGGGTGTTATTAAGCCCAGTTTTCTGCAGAGGTGGAAATGCAGCGGGATAATTTTATGCATTGTCTAGTTTTCCCAGATGTCTCCCAGGAAAGTTTCCTACATCCCATTTTTGGGGTTCAGCTGGCCAAGTGACTTGCCATGGAGGTGGGATTTCAGATGCAAGGAGCTGAGGTCTGCCAGCTGAGCTAATGCAAAGGCTGGGCTAGCCTTTCTGGGAAATGCTGGTTTCATTCCAGCTTTCCACTGACCTGCAGGGTGGCTTTAGCTGTGTCACCTCACCGCTGTCCCCAAGCAGGCCAACAGCTTGCTTTATGGGTGGCATTGGAGCAGGCATGGGCTGGTCTGTCTTTGGTGGCACCAGGGCTTGTGGTGGGTATGGGATGCTGGGGTGATGCTCACCCTCCCATCGCCTTTGCAGCTCCCCGGCTTCTGTGAAGGCAGCGGGTCGGTCCTGGGGGTCCAGACCCATGTCGACTGCCGCAGCTTCTTGGGCCACAAAGCCGTGTACCGCATGGGCTTTGCCATGGCCGCCTTCTTCTTCCTCTTCGCCATGATCATGGTGTGCGTGCGCAGCAGCAAGGACCCGCGAGCTGCTGTGCAAAATGGGTGAGTGTTTGTCCCTGGCGGGGGATGCTGGTGTGGGGGCAGACCCCCCCCTTCCCCGCTGGGTTCCACCTTGCAGACCATACCTCCTCTCTCCTCCCGCAGCTTCTGGTTCTTCAAGCTCCTGGTGCTGGTGGGGATCACAGTGGGGGCCTTCTACATCCCTGACGGTGCCTTCACCTCAGGTGAGGAGCTGCCCCTGCTGTCCTCTGCGTCTCTGGGTTAACCCTCAGTACAAGATTAAATCTGGGGCTGGACTTGGCATCCCTGCTGCCATGTGCCCCTGCCATTGCCAAATTCGTATTATCCCCACTTTTCACTATTTTTTCTCTTCCCCTCAAGTCTGGTTTTACTTTGGTGTGGTCGGCTCCTTCCTCTTCATCCTCATCCAGCTCGTCCTCCTCATTGACTTCGCCCACTCCTGGAGCCAGCTGTGGCTGCGCAACGCGGCCGAGAGCGATGCCAAGGGCTGGTACGCAGGTTGGTACGGCTGGTACCGCAGAGGGTTTAGGGATGGGGACGCTCATCCTGAGGGTGGGTGACACTGAGCTGGTGGGGACGCAGGGCTCTGCTCCAGCCTCTTTCCTTTTTGTTTTCTCCCCCAGCCCTTTGCATCGTCACCTTCATCTTCTATGCCGCCTCCATTGCAGCCATAGTGCTGCTCTACGTCTACTACACCAAGCCTGAGGGCTGCACGGAGGGCAAGGTCCTCATCAGCATCAACCTCATCCTCTGCCTCATCGTTTCTGCCGTGTCCATCCTGCCCAAGATCCAGGTTAGGTAGTGGGAGGCACCTGAGAGGCTGGTGGCCGTGTCACCACGGGGTACAGGACCAGTCCTGAGCACCCACCGTTGTGTTTGCAGGATGCTCAGCCACACTCGGGGCTGCTGCAGGCGTCCCTCATCACCCTCTACACCGTCTATGTCACCTGGTCCGCCCTGGCCAATGTACCAAGTAAGCAGGATGCGGCCTTGGGTTCAGAAGGGGGTTGCACGGGGCAGGACCCCGCACTGGGGTGGGTGCTGTGCCCCCTGGGTCTCTAGGGGCTGGGGAAGGGTGCTGAACCCACTGCCTGTCCCCCTCAGCCCAGACCTGTAACCCCACACTGCTGGTGAGGAACAGCACCGGCTCGGCGACGGCCACCCAGCCGCTGACAACCTGGTGGGATGCCCCGAGCATCGTGGGGCTGATAATCTTCATCCTCTGCACCCTCTTCATCAGGTGAGGACTTGGCACGTGTCCCTGGGGTCTGCACTGTCCCTCTGCCTGCCCGGAGCAGAGAGGCATCGGGTGCCTTTGAGGGAAAGGTGATGCTGGAGGGGAGGTCACGACTTGGTCCAGGGTTTTTGTCACTAAGTGCCTCTTGCAAAGCTATCCCGGTCCCCAGGGACACAGGCAGGCCACCCTGTGGGGTTGTGGTCGCAGCTTTTAGGGTTTCCGCATAAGCTGCATCCCCCAAATTGCCCTGCCTGTCCCAGGGATGTCCCCGCAGGGCATCCCGAGGCGGGTGGGCATGGGGAGCCGAGGCAGTGGTGGCCAGGCAGCCCTGAGCCTGCCATCCCTCTGCCCGCAGCGTCCGCTCCTCGGACCACCCGCAGGTCAACAAGCTGATGCTGACGGAGGAAAGCGGGGCCGGGGCGAGCGGTGAGGCGGCGGCCGTGGAGAGCGGGCTGCACCGCGCCTACGACAACGAGCAGGACGGCGTGTCCTACAACTACACCTTCTTCCACCTCTGCCTCCTCCTGGCCGCCCTCTACATCATGATGACCCTCACCAACTGGTACAGGTGGGCAGAGCTCCCGCAGGGACTGTCCCCCTTTCTCTGCATCCCGTTCTGGTGTCCTCCCTGCTCTTGGGCTGGGCAGAGCTGTTTGCTGCCACGCATCTGCATGCGAGCCCGCTTAACGCGCGCTCTAATCAGTGTTAATCATTTTTAGGTAGCGTAGGGCTGCCTATGGCAGGTCGTGACCAGGCTCGCCAGCTCCCCGCTGCAGCATCCTCGGCTGCAGTCTGGGGTCCCTTGGGATGTGGGGGGGAGCAGGGACCCAGCCGCTGGGGTGCTGCAGGCTGCAGCAGTGGGGTTGCATCCCTGGGGTGAGCTGGGAGGAGCTGCGCGGCTGCAGGGAGCTGTGTGGCTGCAGGCACGGGGCTCCTCCGCTCTCTCCTCCATGCCTTGCACCCATGGCTCGGTGCTCACAGCCTCCAGCCCTTCCCAGCACGGTTGCTGCCCGCCGCGCTCAGGGCACACAGGGGGATGCCACCCCACCAGTGCAGCACGGTGATGGGTGCCACCCACGTGTTTGCTATTTCAGGCCAGATGAGAGCTTGCAGGTGTTGACGAGCCCGTGGACGGCTGTGTGGGTGAAGATCTGCTCCAGCTGGGCCGGGCTCCTGCTCTACCTCTGGACATTGGTGGCTCCACTGGTGCTGCCGGATCGGGACTTCAGCTGAGGTGGCCTCAGGCATCCGGCTGCCAGGTCGGAGCCACCGCAGCCTTGTCCCTCGAGGTTGGGGACCACCCCAGCTCTGCCTTAGCCTCGGGTTTTGCACGCAGGAGCAGCTATGCTGGGTTGTGCCTTCTTGCAGGTCTTCTGGTTTAATCTGAAAGGGATGAAGTGCCAAGCAGGGAAAATCAGCAAGGGCTGAGAAAGACTTGAGGATGTTTTTCAAACTCTTATCATCTCCATGTTTGTCTAGTGCCTTTGGCGGTGCCTCCATAACCTCTTCTAGTGGAGACCACCGCCTTGCCTTGGGAGGGTTTGGTTTTCACCAGCTGCTGTTGTCTCACTTGGTGCCCCAGGACCATGGCACCTTTTGGAGGGACTCTGGGGACCGGCCGTGTATCGGGACTCAGGACCCATCTGGTGTTGCCTCTCCAAACAGCCTGGAGGAAAACGAATCTTGGGGGGTTTGTGGCTGGAGGCAGATGTCCCACTGTATTCCCCCAGCCTCGGTGGTGGCCCCAGCTCCTTGAGGGCTCTCCTGCCCAGCCGTCCCTGTGGGAGGACGGGTCCCTGGTCCTCGCTGGAGCACAGCTCGGGTTTCTCACAGGCTGCGGTGGCCTGGCCGCAGCACCTTGCCTTAATAAAGTCTCATTTGGAATAAACCTGCCAGATTTGTCCATCTGGGGTCTTTCCTGACACGTGTGCTGGGTGTGTGGGAGGGGGAGGAAGGGGGATGTATTAAACAGCCCTAACGCCGGGGTGAGGGCACAGCTGGCAGCGCCGTGGATGCAGGCAGGGGTGGCATCGTTTTGGGGCAGGGTGGCTTGGAGCCCTGGACCCCACTGCCAGCCTGCGGCGCCCCGAGAGTCGCTGCTGGAGGAGGGCACGTTGCTTACTGGGCAGGTGGTGGTGGTGGTGGTAAGTAAAGTGGGGTGCCCAACATGGGGTGCACAACCTATTGGGGTGCACGTGGTGGGGTGCACACAGTGTAAGGGTGCACGCCATGCCCAGGGGCACACGGGGATGGGGTGAGCACTACGGTGGGGTACCCACCATGTGGGATGGGGTGCATCGCGTGGCGGGGGTTGACCCCCAGGTGGGCGTACACTCTGGTGGGGGGGTCCCCGGAGAGGTGCCCATTGCCCACCCCAGCAGGGCCCCCCCCGGGAAAGGGCACAGCCCCGTAGCCAGGCTCGCTTTCGGCAGGAGGGGGACTGGGAACGGGCACTGGACCGGCAGAGGGCCCGCCCGGGGGCAGGGGAGGAGGCAGGAGCAGGCAGGGGAGGAGGCAGGAGCAGGCAGGGCCGGGCGGTGCTGAGCGGGGCCAGCGCTCAGCCACGAGGTGGTGCTGGCAGCACGCGCTGCGGCATCCTGTATCCCTCAGCCTGCATCCTGCACCCTGCACCCCTCAGCCTGCATCCTGCACTCCTCAGCCTGCACCCTGCACTCCTCAGCATGCATCCTGCACCCTGCACCCCTCAGCCTGCATCCTGCACCCTGCATCCCTCAGCCTGCACCCTGCATCCCTCAGCCTGCATCCTGCACCCCTCAACCTGCATCCTGCACTCCTCAGCCTGCACCCTGCACCCTGCATGCCTCAGCCTGCACCCTGCACCCCTCAGCCTGCATCCTGCACCCCTCAGCCTGCATCCTGCACCCTGCATCCCTCAGCCTGCACCCTGCATCCCTCAGCCTGCATCCTGCACCCCTCAACCTGCATCCTGCACTCCTCAGCCTGCACCCTGCACCCTGCATGCCTCAGCCTGCACCCTGCACCCCTCAGCCTGCATCCTGCACCCCTCAGCCTGCATCCTGCACCCTGCATCCCTCAGCCTGCACCCTGCATCCCTCAGCCTGCATCCTGCACCCCTCAACCTGCATCCTGCACTCCTCAGCCTGCACCCTGCACCCTGCATGCCTCAGCCTGCACCCTGCACCCCTCAGCCTGCATCCTGCACCCCTCAGCCTGCATCCTGCACCCTGCATCCCTCAGCCTGCACCCTGCATCCCTCAGCCTGCATCCTGCACCCCTCAACCTGCATCCTGCACTCCTCAGCCTGCACCCTGCACCCTGCATGCCTCAGCCTGCACCCTGCACCCCTCAGCCTGCATCCTGCACCCCTCAGCCTGCAGCCTGCACCCCCCAGCCTGCAGCCTGCACCGTTTTCTGCCTCCTGCACCCCTTACCCTGCATCCTGTGCTCTGCATCCTTCATCCTGCATCCTGCCTTGTGAATCCTGTACCTTGTGCCCTGTACCCTGCAATATGTACCCTGCGGGCAGGCAGCGCTGGGTTGTGTGAGCACCACTGTGGCGTGTGGCCTGGGCAGAAACTGGGGGGCAGATGCACTCCCAGCAGCATGTTTGCACATGCCCCCGCCACATGTGCCACTCCAGCCCAGGCCATATAGGTGGGGGAGATGCAGGAGCTCCCGCTGCAGACCAGCTGTGCAGAGCAGCAACATGCCAGGGAGCTGGCTGGCACCTGGGTAACTCGCATGTCCCCATATGCACCTTGGGCAAGTGACATTTGCCAGTGCAACATGGTCCCCAGGGCCTGTGGGGACATGCTCGAACGAGCTTTGCCTTTTGCATTTCCCACCTTTCAAGAGAGCAGGAAACCCCTGCGCCTGCTGCAGCTGTAACTGCCACCCATGGTGCCTCGTCTGCAGGCAGCTCCTCGTGAAATGCCCAACCAGAGCAAGTCAATGGGAGATCAATCCAAGGCACTGGCTGTATGACACATGCCCTTGGCTCCCAAATGCCATCTGCGGCCAGGGAGCCTCTGCGAGGATGAGGATGGCTCCGCAGAGCCAGAAGCACCCACTCTGGTTCCAGCAGTGACATAGCAGAAGCTGGGTGACACAGTGCCAGGGTGTCCCACTCAGGACAAATCTCCAGCTGAGCCAACAGCAAGTCTCTAGCTACCACCAAAATGCCTCGTCTATGGGATTTTCTCTGAAACAAGAAATCCTTGTTCTTTCTGTCGGATCTCCAGCTGTATCCAAACAGCTCGGGTGCGACGGTGCTGGAATAACCCAACCGCGAGCGTCAACGTGCTCGTTCCTTTGGCTTGACGCGGGAAGGTCTGGATTGCACAAGGGTCCACTACACGATTTATTTTCAACATCATGTTTCCTATCCATTATTTATTTAAATAAGAATAATCTTCACTCACTGTTTTCTTCAGGAGATGTTTCAAACCACTGGCAAATTCGTGTCACTGTAATGATCATTGCACCCCCAAAATAACTAAGGAAATGGAGGCAGGGTGACTTGGGGTGACTCTGGCTGTGCAGCCACGGCTCCCAAGCCATGCTGCCTCCGGCAGCCTTTGAGTTTGGGTTTCGGCAGAGAAAAACCTCCCCATGGTGGGTTATCGCCTGTATGATGCGACTGTCCCATCCGACCGTATTTATCCGCCCACGTCCATCCAGCTGCAGGGCACCCCAAGCAGGAGTTCAAGCCATGGGGAAGCCTGGCTGCTGTATTTTAATGCAAATAAATAAGTAAAAAAAGATGGATTGATGGCAAAAACATCCCCAGGCCCAAGCATGATGCGAGTGAGGCTCACGGGCAGAGGTGCTGAGTTCAGGCTGGGCCCTCGCAATCCCCTCCTTGTCATGGGAACGGAGAGTTGCGGCTGTTCTGCATTTGCTTGTCAGCAAGAAAGATTCATTTCTGAGTCCAAATGTCCTGGTATCCGCGGGCAGGGAGGATGGGCAGCGCCCCCTGCCGGCTGGGCATCACCGCTGGGCTCACCCCAGTCCGTGGGAGAGGCTGCGGGCAGCATCCCGTGGGGTCTGTCACCCTTCCGCTCAGGGTGACATCCCACGAGGCACAACATTGCCGGACAGCCCCGAATCCCATCTTGGATTCTCCGACCATGGCTTTGCGTCATGGGGCTGATGGAAAAGGGATGCACCAAGGAGAGTTTGCGTACGTGGGGGGTGCACGACTGGCACGGAGTCAGTGAGGGTCTACAAATGTCTTTTTTTTTGGTGATTGTCCCCATGCTGTGCACACACAGCTATACTTTTGGGAGGTTCACTGGGTATTTCAGAAATACACGGCAGGGTCTGGTTGCTCCAGCTCTTCTAGGGCTGATGAGTTACAGGCTCTCTCCAAAGTGTGCCTGGTTTGGAGATCGTCTTTGACCTCCAGATCCCCGTGGCTTCAGCAAATGGTCCATTCGTGGGCCCTTGGCCCTCGCAGCCCCCGGGTTTCAGGAGCGGAGTGGCCCTTTCCATTCTGATTTTCTGGGTGAATAACTCATCAGCCAACGTCTGCCATCTTTCGCTCAGCAGAAAACACAGCCCTGGGTTGGGTCCCCTCCCTGCCCGTCCCTCCCCTTTCTGCTCCCGAGCCACAGCCCCAGTCTGGAGAGCAGGATCAGACCATGCACGTGCCAGGGAAGCCACATGCCAGCACTGCAGCTATCTACTCATGTGGCTTTAATTGCTCTAATTTTTTCTCCCTGGGTCGGCACCTCAGAATGAGGGATACGGGGGAAATCAGGGTAACGTGGGAAACTGGGGAACCCAGGCAAAGTCCCTCAGCATTTTGCTTTACAAAAGGTAACTGTGATCACCGCGTTGCCAAATTAAACTGAATTTAAACCTAGGGATGGGGACGGTACCCTCCTGGAGCTGCTCAGGTCATCGAGGGCTTTAGGACCGTGCAGAGGGGGGACGCCCCCAGTGACACCCAGCTTCAGGCTGACGGGGGCAGCCACAGTCCCAAACCATTCCGTTGCCCGCCCCAGTCCCCAGGTGATGCCAGTGCTGCCAGGGGCTCCGCAGCATCGTTTTATTCTCTTTAATGCATGGTCCCCCTTGTTTTTTATTTTATTCATGGGATTAACACATCGGGCAGCAGCCGGACTGGCTTTTGCTCAAAAGAGGAGGGGAAAGAGTTTACATAATTCATTTAAATGAGGCACCCGGGGAAATCCAAATTGGACTTCCAGCATATTTACAGTGCCACACAGAGCCCCATGATCCGCATCTGGAGCCATTAATGCCTCCCAGACGGACCACAGAGCATGTATAATTAATAGTGGAGCAAAGCCATCGCCCAGCCTCCTCCGAAGATAACGCTCAGAGGTAGAGGCAGCACCTCCCAGCACTGTCCCCCCCGAAGGCATGGATTTATTTCAGTGGGTCTTTTCTCTTCCCCAAGAAGTTCAGCCGACCTTCCCTGGGGTAGGAAGATGCTGGGGAATCGGTGGGGTTAAAGCAGCAGGAGGAACAAACTGAGCTGGGCTGTGAAATCCTGGCTGCTTGGCTGGGCTTGTGGGCAAGCATCATCTTCGAGGGCTCCTCGAGGGGGTGTGAGCCCAGCAGAGCCCCACGGCGATGGGCAGACATCAGGGCTGAGCCCTGCCCCGGGGAGGGGGTGAGAGGGACCCCACGGAAGGAAAAAATCCCACTACATCAGGGAGCAAACGGCCCAGCACCAGTTAGCCCCGAATATCCCCATTTTGTTTTGCAGAGGCATGGGCCAAGCATCCCCTGGTCCGATGCACGGGGAGGTTTGCTGCTGGGGGAGGCACCGGGGGGTGCCCCGGGGGACCTGGCCCCCGCACTCAGTCCCCTCCCTGCCCTCGGAGAATCGGTCCCCGCTGTTCCCACCCGGTGAAACGGGGCTGATATCGCTCTCTTGGGTGCTCTCCAGCTGCAGCACCCAGAGGCAGAGCCTGATGCGACCCGGGCTGGCTGCCAGCTGTGGTGTGGGGTGGCAGTTTGTGGGTTTCTGAGAAGGTGGCCCCAGCCTTGCACGGGGACACAGGGACACCCCAACCCACTCAGACACTTTATTTCTAAAATCCCGGAGCGGGGAGTGGCTCCTCTGCCTCCCCGCTGCTTTCTGGACCTGCTTTCTCTACCTTCAGCATTGCTTTGAAGAGCAAAGGAGAGATGCAAAGGAAGACAGGGAGCAAAAAAAAAAAAAAAAAATTAAAAAAAAAAAAATTAAATAAAAAAATCAAGCTTGAACCCTGCTGCTAGAGAAACATCTGTATCTATAAATATCCGCCGATGTGAGTGGGAACAGGCTGTATCTGCAGCAGCTCCCTAAGGCAGCGGAGCAGCCTCGCCCCGGCTAACCTCATTCCAGCACATGCTCCTGTAATGCACACAAGCCACTGCAGCTTTGCAGGCATTTTGGGGGGATAAAAAAAACCCCCAAACTGGTCTTTTTTTAAAGAAAAATAAAAAATGAATGTTGTCTTCTCGTTTGCAGCTCAGTCGCAGGGACGGTGAGCCATGGCCTTGGGGAACATGACCAGCTCTCTGGGGTACAGCAGGGCTGTCCCACTGGTCCTCGCTGGGACACGATGTCCTGCTGCTCGTCTCCACCCTGCCGTCGGTGACCTTCTCCATCCCACCAGCCTGGCTCACGTATGCTCAGAGAAACCTGTATCAAGTGCAGACTTACTTCTTCACCATGCACAAACCCTGCTGGGGCAGGGAGATGCTTACCCAGATGGGAAACCACTGAGCTCCTGGAAGGATCCATCCCTGCCCTGACTCTCTGCAGGAGCCCAGCATCAGCCCTGGGGCAGGCAGGATGGGATGGTGGCCAGGAGGACACAGCCCTCCACGGGCTTGAGCTGGCCCATGGACATGCCAGTGCCCAAGAACTTGCTCAGCAGGGTTCTGCTCCCACCGGGGAGATGTCCCTCACTGTCCAGCCAGGGACAGGAGGGGGTTGTCGGAGGCCAGCACCGCTGTCACCTGCATTGGTTGGGATTTCCCATCAGAAGCACTCTTAGGACAGGTGTTTCCCACACCCCGTACAGCTCACATCGTACAATGCTCAGCGGCTCCCAGGAGTTGGAGCCCTTTCCAGATGCGTACATGACCTCCTGATGCCCAAAAACCGTGTCTGCTGGTGCAAGAAAGGGAACGAGACAGGGACCTTTCCCTGGTGTGGGAGTTGCTGAAGCCTCAGCTGCAAAGAAGTCCCTGCAAACTCTTGCTGGTGCTGTGGCAGGTGGTGGGTTTCCACATAGCACATTGAGGTTCTCCAGATCCCAAAGTAAAATTAACGCTGGGCCCAGGCACATGGAGCTAGCTCTGAACACCCCAAATCCTTGTTCAGACTACACGGAGTCGACAAAGGGGAAGATGAATTTGCTTGGACTCTGCAGTCCTCCTCGTTGCCCATGCAGCTGGCTGGGGGAGAGGGGTACATATGGGGCACCCCAGAGCTCCTCCAGGCAACAGCCACAGCGTCATCCCACATTACTCAGTCCCCCATTAAGGAAATCCCATCCTTCATCCCTCCTTGATAGTAGGAGCCTTTATTCACGTGCACTTCAAGAGGTTGTAGCATGTCTTCTTTCCCATCTCCAGCAAAACTACTTTCTTCCAGCTAAATCCCATAGTCCCACTGCCAGTTTTGGGGCTGCCCAGCTCCCTGTCACACTCCATGGGGTGGCCCTGCCAGACTGCTCACGGGAGGCCGTTTCTCCCACCCACGCAGCACCACTAGCATCATCTATGTTATCTGTGCTTGGATGAGGGCCATAAGCCCCCAAGCATCACCTCAAGTGTAGCATCATTTGGCTCAAGGAAGCAGGGGGGCTCTGAGCCCTCCAGCTCAGAAGATCCCAGGGGCCTGAGCAAGGAGTGGAAACATTTGTTCTGACAGACGCTTGCACCTTTGGCTCTTTCAGCTGGGTCCCATTTCCACTTTTTTTCCGGCTTTCCTCCTCCCAAAATGCCGGCGAGGTGACACGTCACATCCCGGCTTTGCAAGGACTCAGCTCATTCCAGGTCCTGGAGAAACCCCATCCCAGAGAGCATCCTCCCACCCGGCCCGCTGCCTCCCGTCACGTAGGGCTGCCGCAGATGGACCCTCGGAGCTGGCGCGTGTCTCAGTGACGAAGGCAGCGGTGTGGGAAGCACAGACTGCCCTTACATCACCCTCCTCCATGGGGTCTTCTCAGAAGCACCGGCGCAGTTCTGTTTTGTTTTTTCCTTCTTTTTTTTTTTCCTTTCTTTCCCCCCTCCCACCCCATCTCCCCGTAACAACTAGGACTTTTCATAAGCCACCTCCCTCCCCCTCTTTTCCTCTCTGACTCATTCCCTTCTGTCCTTGCAGCCGGGGATGTGCAGCTCCCCACGTCCCGCAGCAGTACTGTCCCTCCGGCTGGGTAGTCCGCAGCGGTGACACCGGCAACGCACACCCAGGAGGGGCGATCCCCGGGGGAGGGACAACGAGGGACTTACTGCAGCAAAATGAACATTTTCTTCCCTTTTTGCGCTAATTCTAGCAGTGAATTTCAATGCAAAAAATAAACAACTTGCTCATCTCAAAGATGTTCCTAAGCAGAAATCCCCCCCAACCCCGGCAGCAGAAGGGGCTTTCATGGAGCATCGATGCAGCTGGGAGACGCGGCAGCATGAGGACAGGCTGACCAGAGTCTGGTCACCGAGCCAGCCTGCTGCTCCAGACTGCGGTACCATCCTGTACCGTCCCCGTTCCAGTCCCACTGACCGCTGAGGAGGGTGCGAGGTGGATCACCCAGGGTCCCATGGTCCCTGCTGGCCTGGGAGTGGGCTTGGCTGCTGATACCTGGAGTGATGGAGATGGCTCCATCAGCCCTGCCGTTTGTCCCCAAAATGACAGCCTGCCCTCACTGGCAAGTGCTGTCACACAGCGGCCACATGCTTCATCCTTTCCGCACTCTGGTGTTAGTGACCTGCAAAGCCTACGGAGTAGAAGCACCTGGTCCTTTTTCTGTCCCCAGGGTCCCCTCAGCTGCTGTCGCAGCAGTTTTACTTGGGTGAAATGGCAGGGAACAAAACCCCTCCTGCGCCCAGCCACTTCCATCCACCTCCCCCTGGTGGTAAAGGATGCAGCAATCCGCAAACCCAGCATCGCTCCCCAACTCCACCTCTAATCCCAGCACCCCACACCAGCCCAGACCCACTAGCCCCATTTAGGGGAATTCATACCCCATTAAAAGGGTTAAACAGCTTGGAGAAGTGGCCCGTGTCACACAGAAAGTCAGGCCAGTGCTGGGGTTATAAACTGGTGTTTGTGACACCCCAAACGACGCAGGACACCCCTCGCTGTGGCGTAGCTCACCCTGGAGCTGTGGCAGTGGGAACGCACTGAGCTCTGCGTTGAAGACATGTGGGTCCATCGCTCCGCGGTGCTTCAGTCCCATCCCAGCCTCCAAATGCAGGTGGGCTGTTAATAATCAGCGCGATTTAGGTCAGTAATAAATCAGGTAATGTCACAACTAGTGGGGGTGTCGCAGGAACACTCGTGGCCAGCAAACAGCCAGCGTCGTGCTCAGGGGAACGTCTGCAGCGCCGCTTCTTCATGCTGCTGCAAACAGCTTTCCTGCTGAAAAACCACATTCGAAGGGAATTGTCGCAGTTTCGCTAAGTCGGAGGAAATTTGGTTGAATAAACCAACAAAATGGCCTTTCAGCTGAAAGGAATCACTCCATATGCAGCGCTCCTGCCAGTGAGTCCTCCTGGCTCCCCCATGCAAAGGAGGGAGGGGACCAAGCACAGGCTGGTGGCATCTTCCCATCCCGCTGCTCTCCATCACCACGTGGACCTCTGGAAGCAGGAATCCCCCCAGGCTGGCAATCAGACACAACCTGAGCTTGCTCTTAATGAGCACAATTCGTTGCTCGGGCTGAGTAAGGCAATGCCGTTAATCCCCGCGCAGGAGCAGCTGAGCACACACGGCTTCTCCTCCACCTTCTCCCAAAGGCTGGTTCTATCAGGGCCAAACCCAGGCGGCAGGGCTGTTCCAACAGGGGGACATCGGCCGGAGGTGGAGAACTACTCTGTCATGGGGATATCGATGCACGAGGGAGCTGGGGTGGCCGGTGCGTGAGAGCGGGGCATCCATACTGGAGGTTTGTTGGGGGCAAGAAGGAAGCACAAACGTGCCCAGAGGCAGGGACCAATTTCTGCTCAGCTCTGTGCCTTTTCTGTGATTTGTGTGGTTTGCAGGGCGACAGAGAGGGGGTACAAAAGTAGGACTTGAAACAGATCAGGCTGGCGGTTCACATAAAAGCATGGATGTATCCTCGTGCAATGCGGAGACACTAAAACATGCAAAAGGTTTTGGGGGCAAATGCAGTAGAGTGCTATAGGAATGTTGTTTGATCCCTGTGCATTTGTGTCAGTAAATGTCTTTTTCTGCACTGAAGTCTTTTTTTCGGGTGCTCTGGAGAGGGTGAAGCTCCAGGCTGTGCTCTCTNGTTTTGTATATATTTCATTATTTTCTTTTTATTATTTTATTATTAATCTTTCATTAAAGTAGTTTAGTTCCTTCTAAACACTTAAGTCTCTCTTTTTCTCTCTCTCTTGCCTCCCTTCGAAGCGGGGCAGAAGAGAGAGAGCATCTTTAGTTCCGCCAGATTGGGCCAATCTGGCCCAAACCACGGCAGGTGTGCCGGGAGGATGGACCTTGGTGCCACTGCAGTGCCCGCTCCTACAAGGTTGCAGCCTGGATTTGCAGAAGGATTTAAGGGCTTAGCTTCCACTGCTCAGGCACCAAAGTGCCTTTGAGGTTCTGGGCTGGAGGATTTACATGCAATTTGTCGCCGTCATTTTGTTGCTTCTTGCGGAAACAGCTGGGAAGTGAGGAGGGACGGAGCCTCCCCTCGCAGGGATGCCCTGAGCTCTCCGACCACACGCTGCAGCGACGCCCACGGTGCCTTCTGGGTGCTGTGAAAGGACCCTGGACCTGGCTGCTGGTGGCCTTGGCCTTGCATTGCTCTTCCTTGGTGCCAGATTGCTTTGCCTCCCGGATTTTGGGGGAGGAGGAACTCTTTGCCAAATGGCTTAAAAACCTGCAGACACACATTTGTGTGCTAGAGACGACGAAAGCCCCCAAATCGCTGCTGCTGGGACCCAGCCGGATGGATGCACGAGCAAGCTGCTGCCCAAGGAAATCAGTTGCGGTGGGAGCTGAGGTCCCGGGGGGTGTGACACATGCAGTGCCCCCGGGAGCAGCGGCAGCACCTCAGCCTCCGCCACCCCCCTCTTCTCCCTCGCTGCCAGCCCTGGGCACGGTGCGGGCAGCCGCGGGAGGCTGGGGTAGTGGGGAGGGTGCATCCCCACCCACGGCACACCATCTGGGGCTGCAATGAGTGAGGCTCAGCTGACAGCGAGCAACGCTTCCAGCGACCGTGGGCGTGGGGACCGGGGCGAGGACGGCTCGTCTCTGCGGCCCCCGCTTCCAGGCGATGCTGCTGGGGGTAGCTGGGGCTAGGAAATGAGCAGACGTGTGTTTTTCCAGGAGATAAGCGCTAAGGAGGAGGCAGGGGAAGGTGCTTTATTAAACTGGTTGCTCCAGAGAGGGACCTGAACAGGGAAAGAAATCTGCTGGAAGAGCCTCTTCCCTGCACAGGGCACACGGGTGCTTGTCCCCGCATCTCCCCGGGGACAGCAGCTGCTCAGGCAGCCTCTCCCTTTCTCACAGTCTTGCGCTGTGGTTGTCACGAGGATATCAAAAATAAATGAGCAGCTCAGGCTCTCGCCTGGGGAGTTGCAGCCTCCATGGCTGGATGCGGCCATGGTTGCACTCCGTCTCTCCCGCTACCTGTGAGGTTGTTCCAGCACATCCGACTGCTGGTGATGGAGCACCCTGAGCTCACCCACACCCCTGGGGTTCTGCTCGCGGAGCTGCTCTTGCATCGTGCCCTGTGTCATGTGAGGGCTGCCCATGGCTGCAGCAGGCACGGGAGCACCGTGGGTGTGCGGGGTCCCATCCTGCTCACGCTCAGCTGTCCTGGGACATTACCTAGTGTTTACTCCAGGGGGTCAAGGGTGTATCTGTAAACCAACATGAGCCCACGATCAACCTTAAATACATCATTCCTGACAGATGCTTCTCCCTCTGGGCTTCAAATCCCCTGGAGACAAGTTAAACCCCTCTGGCCCTGGGGATGCTGCATCCTCCCCAGGCAAACCCCCCCAGTGCTGGCCATGGTTGAGCTGTGCCCCACAGGTCCCTTGCTGCAGCCGCTGTTCCCGTGCTCCCCATGCACTTCTGCAGGCAGGCGGCACTGCCTGCCCGTGCCCCCCTCACACCCACCATCGAGCAGCCTGGCACCCTCATCTGTCTTGCAGTTATTTTCCTGTTTACACGTCCCAAAGCGCTGTTTATCGGTTGTGACAGCTTGACACGGCTGACTCATGCTCAGCTTGTGATCGGCTCTAACCCCCGGCTCTTCTTCTCACTGAGCTCCCACCAGCCCCTTGTGCCGTCCCGTGTTTGTCCCCCCGCGCAGCTCAGCCTGGGCAGGGGGGTTTGTGCTTCTTCCTCCTGTGGGGCTACCTGGTTTTTCACATCAACCTCCGCAAGAGTGCTGCTAACGCCAGCCCTGTCCTCCAGCCTGGCGGTGGGACTGCTTTGGTGCAACCTGGAAAATGGATATATTCCTTCTCTCTTCAGAGCTTGTAGTCATGAACAGGAGTGTTATTTAATGGAGAACATTAATAAGCATTTTTTAATGAAGTTGGGGTTGTTCAGGCCAGAGAAGAGAAGGCTCCGGGGAGACCTTATAGTGGCCTTCCAATATCTGAAAGGGACCTACAGAAAAGCTGGAGAGGGACTTTTTACAAGGGCATGTAGGGATAGGACAAGGGTAATGGCTTCAAACTGGAAGAGGGGAGATTTAGATGAGATCTCAGGAAGAAATTTTTCACTCTGAGCGTCTCACTGGCCCAGGATGCCCAGAGAAGCTGTGGCTGCCCCATCCCTGGAGGTGTTCAAGGCCAGGTTGGACGGGGCTTTGAGCAACCTGGTCTAGTGGGAGGTGTCCCTGCCCATGGCAGGGGGTTGGAACTAGATGATCTTTAAGGTCCCTTCCAACCCAAACCATGCTATGATTCTATGAAGATATTGGACTTCTATTGTCTTTCTTTTGTCATCATTTACAGTTGGAGACACTGAGGCGTGATGACTTCCCCAAGGACATCAAGAAACCTGTGTAGAGCAGGAATTAGGGTGTTTTGGTCCCAAATCAATGCTCTGCCCTCTCTTGCATGCACATGGCTTCCTCCTCTCCCTCCCACACTGCACTTCTTGGCCGCAGGTAGGACCAGAAACCAAAGAAAACCCAGCCATTATCTGAGCCTGAGGGGGTCCTCTTCTGGCATCACCCCACCAAACAGCTGTGTAAACCCATTTTCTCTACGAAACCAGACTAACAGAGTTCACCGAAGAGAAACGCTCACCAGCATTGCAGCCTGACACAGAAAAGGTTCCAGGTGAAGATGATTTAATGACTGTTTGTTTTCCAGGATTTGCTCTGCGCTCTGCCCCATGCTTTGGTAACCAGGCAGCTTCAGGGCGGGAATGTGCTTGTTAATTTTTCCCTGATTTTTATGAATCGAGCAGCTTGAGCTGTGCTGAATTGCAGCTTTCCACTTTCCTAAGCAGGTGCAAGCCATAGTCTCAGTGAAGTAAATCGCGGAGATTTCACCCCAGAAACAAACTCTTGGGGTTGCGAGCATCAGTCACAGGCTGCCAGTTCCCAGTCTGCAAATATTCCTGAGGTGCGTTATTTTTAAGAAAGGGTGAGATGGGCCTTAATATAGTTTTGAAAAACAATGTAAGCTGGCAGGCGGGATTGCTGGATCTTATTTGCAACTGCGCTGTGCCCTGGGACATTGTGAAAGGAATATGAATGTGGCTGTAGCAAAGCTGATCTCCTTTCCAGGGACACCGTGCATCCCTTTGCAGAAGTCCCTTGGCTGGGCTGTCCAGCCTGAGGGGAGAAAGATGAGCAAGGTCTTGAGAGCAAAGGATCCTGAGTGGAAAATGAGATGCAGGAGGGATTGGGAGGTAGATGGATCCTTAAGGATTTTCATCATCAATAATTGGGCTCATCAAAGAAAGGGCTTCATTAAAAAAGACAGTGGAAAAGACCATAAAGACATCGCTTAGAAAAGCTTCATAAAACCCAAGTGTTGTTAAATGAGCTGAAGCAATATAGAAATTGCCCCTTCTTAGAATAATAAAGGGGTTTTCTGTGTACGGAGACTGTCGAGAGAAGCAGCGGGCTGGATCCAGCGTGATGGGTCAACCCAGCAACGCTCTCCTCTAACATGAGCGCACACCTCCTGGTGGGGTGACTTCATGAAAGCTGGGGTGCAAGCGAACCTGTCAGGCTTTCTTACGGGCACCTCATAGGTCTGTCTCAGGTTGCGATCAAAGTAATTTCAGTATTATGGCTTTTTTTTCTTCCTAGGAAATGTGGCTGCAAGATCTCCTTTGTTCACCACATATTTTCATGTGCTAAAGCACTTTGAATGTAAAATTTGAGGGTGAATCATATTTTTGCTTTAAATAAAACTCCTTCCATACTTAAGAATGTGTTTGTCATTGATTGTGTGACTTCTGTGATTGAGCAGTGGTTAGAAGAAATAAAGCAGCCAATAATTATCCTTAAACTCCACCCAGGAGTGTTTTATTGAGGAAGACATAATGAAAGAGGCAATGTTTGTGGGAAGAAATCAGTTTTATTACTAAATCAAATGATATAGCTGGAAAATAAGGACTAGCTTTTAACCACAAATCAGAGTACGTCCACAGACAATGGTAAGTATGTCCATTTTTTTCTTTATATACTGTTTAATCCAATGGTGGTTGTGACTCACCCCTGCAGACTTGCCTCCCTTCCATCCTCACGCGGGCAGAGCTGTCACAGCACTGTTACTTGGGGACAATAAAAGTAATCTTCTCGTCTGCCAGGTGGATGAATTTGTTAAATGATTTTTGGAACAGGTCTAGACACAGGGGGGGAAAAAAAAATGTTACATTCCCTTGCTGCGCATCCCACCTTCACCTGGTCGTTTTTCTGCTGACTCCTCAGGATGCTGTTCCGGGAGACCAGGAAAGCGTCGGATGGTCCCCGCAGCCAACAGCTGGGGCTCTGCTGGTGTCTCGCGCAAGGTGCGCTTTGGTGGCCTTTTCTCCACTAAATGTCACAATCCTTTTTAGGCAACAAAAAACACTTTGGAGAGCTGGCCTTATAAGTCAGAAAACTTTCTGCAGTGTTTGCCTGTCGGATGCAGAGCTCAGCATCACTAAGTCCAGGCTGTGAGAGCCAGCCCCTGGGAGCCGGGCACTGTGGACCATGTCTACTGGAGACCCTTCTGCACGATGCTCTGATGGGCAGAACTGGATTTTTCATTCATCTTCCCATTTTACACTGCACGCTCTCTTTTTTTGATGCAGCTGAGCCATGCCCAGGGGCCATGCCTGGCCCCTCTCTCCTCCGTGAACCTGTGGAGGAGGAGGAAGTTAGGCAGGGAAGGAGGATTTTGGTGACAGAGCTCACGCACAGCTCACACACAGCTTCAGGACCCCCTCCTGGATCACAGGAGAGGGTCACAGTCTTGAATGAAACCGGAGCCAGGAAGAGATTAAAAGACTGCCCTAAATCCCTGGAGCCATGGACACTGGATCCACAACTGCTTCAGGCTCTCCGCAGGGATGGAGAAGAGCAGAAAAGAAAGAAAATACGGAGAAACGGCTAAAGGTGCCTTGTCAATCCTGCAAGGATGCTCTGACCTAAAACCAGATTTCTCTCCCTGACCTATTTCTTCCACCAGTCGTTAGTAGCATGGACATGCACGACTGCTGCAGCGAGCGGGAGACGCGCTGGCTCTCTCCACATAGCGCCTGGCTCCTTTCCTAGCACTAGCTGCCGGCTGATGTGAGCCCGCTGAGGAAAGCGGATGCATCCTGCCTCCCCCACCGGGTGCTGCGAACAGTGCACAGATGTACCGGGACACGGGTGCTACGTGGCCGAGGCGTGACGTGCTGTTGCAGGACCAGGCCAGGGCTTAGCTGCATGGAGACGTGCCTGTGGGTGCATTTGCTCACGCAGAGCTGAACCGCATCCACGGTGCTTTGCTTTGGGAAACTGCGGCAAGCCCATGCTTACCTGCTGCATGCGCACGCACCCAGACTGCACTCTGCCGACCCTGGCACCAGCCAGGTGGCTGATGGGGCAAATATCGTGTCCTACCACAGCTTATGGGACCCTAAGACACGCAGTAATTTAATAACCACCCAGTGTCCCTCCCCTCACATCCCCGAAAATACATCTGTAATTTGCCCCAGCTCTTTTGAAGCTCATGTCAAGTGTAGAGGACACACAGCCATGAATGTTTAGCAGAGCCAAGAAAATGACTGAAGTGTCTTTGAAACCTGACTAGAATATGAACTGAAATCGCAGCAACATATTAGGTGTAAGCCTGGTGGCCAGCAGGCTTGACAGAGCCGGGATTTAGCACGGACACCTGTTGGGGAGCAGGGAAAGAGCAGCCTGGAGATCTCCTGACATCTCGTATGGACAGACGGGAGATGCTCTGCTGGCACGCTGGGGCCAGCTGCATGGGCCAGACCCCATTTGCATGACTGTCGCTTGGGACAAGTTCAAAACAAACCCAAAGAAAACTGTGCTTGCAAATTGAGGGAACACAACATTTGTATTGGAAACATCTGGAGGAGTGAACAATGTCTGCGTTCCCCAGGGGCAGCCGCGTGGCAGACAAAATCTATGCAAGCCTGGGTTATGTTGCTTGGAAGAAGAGGTCATGGGGACCCTCTGGAGAGAGCAGAGATCTGCCCCCCCATGAGGAAAGAGAGTGACAGCAACCATTTGGGAGCCTGCTGAGGTCTTGGCAGCTCCCCACTGCAACTGCTGCGGGAAGGCTCTGAAACTTATTTAGTCAAGTGAAGAGGAGGCCAAGATGGGACCTAACAGCAGCCTACAACTCTTTGAAGGGCAGATAGAAATGATGGATGATGGAACCAAATTCTTCTTGGTACTGGTGGATGGTAAAATGAGGAGCAGTGGATACAGTCACAACTTGGGAAGTACAGGAGATCCTTCACTGGGAGGGTGCTGCAGCCCTGGGGTAGACTTGTGGGGGCTTCTCCATCTTTGGAGGTTTCAAGGCTTGGCCAGACAAAGCTATGGCCGACCTGCTCTAAGGATGGTGATAGTCCTGCTCCAAGCAGGAGGAGATATCCAACGTCCCTCCCAGACAAGGTTTCTGCAATCCTACCAGGAGGAAACCCAGGGACCTGAACCTCAGCCAGTGGCAATGCTGAAGAGGCAACAACCTGGTGTGTCTTGCTGTGAGGTGAGGACATAAACCACAGCAGAAGTCGCTTGAGTTCTTCAGTCTGACCTATGCTCATTTAAAAAGCAGAGGTCACCTGGACCTCTTGAATAGGGGAGGAAGCAGGAGCCACCAGTAGGGCTGCAGGACTTGAGGAGGGATGTGCTGGGGCTGGTGGGGTTGGTTAGAGCTTGTTGTGACCTGTAGCGTCCTGGGGACAAAATAATGCATGAACCTTTATCTCTGTTTTGTTGGACTAAGCTACTCTGTGCTTTCTGTATTTCAAAGCAAAGATATGAGTTTTGCATTTAAAAAGAATTTTTTTTTTCATTTTTCCTTTCAGCTAATTTAAAATACTTTCACTCACTTTGGGGAGCTCTCGACAGGAAATGGTCTAGTCAGAGCCCTTGCAAAGACTCCTCCTTCCTACCACTGCAGCACATGGCAGAAGGAGTAGTAAGGAGATGGAAGGAAATTGCTCCCACCTAGGAGTGTCTCCTGGTGGCTCCAAGTCCTCAGCCAGGCTCCTACAGGACACTGGTTTTCCTCTGGAAGAACCGAAATCCAATGTGGTCGTGTGTGCTCGGAGTAGCGGTGGACATGCAAGGAGGGGATGCACTGAAGAGTGACTGTTTGGTTCATAGTCTCCAAAATCCACCAAAAACCATAGGCTGGAGCAGGACCACACCCTTCTAGCCAGCACCAGAGCCAGGTCCCTAGAAATTTCCTCTACTCGAAAAGAGAACAACCTGTCCAGCAGCAGAACTCCTTTAACCATGGACAATATTGGGAGAGGTGGACATAGCCAGGGAGACAGGCAAGACCTCTCTGGTACCATGCAGGCATCGCACCCTGGGGTGATGTTTGCTGCACTTGTCCTCCCGATCCAGTGGAGCATGGGACGCTGCACAGTCCTGCGTATTTGAGCTTATGGGTTTTCTTCTGGGTGGGCAACCTTCACTTGGAGCTTTTAAAATTTGAGCAGATCTTTTCACTGCTGAAGAATGTTGGGTATAAACACACACCAATAAATATATATATACACATACATATATATGGATATCTATATAGTTGTATATGTATATAAAGCAAATAGCCTGCTCGGTGAGCACACACTTCACCGGGAACTTTCTTCCAGCAGCCTCAAACCTGGACATTGGCAAGGGCTGTGTCACCCATCCCTGTGCCACCCTGTCCAGTGAGGGTGATGGATATGGGGAGGGCCTGCAGACAGGGAGGGGGGCCCAAGCAAGGTCCTGGTCAGGTGTATTTTCAGGAGCTGGCAGGACGCAGGGAGGTGATGCTGTGCTTGACCTCTGGAACAAAACATGTTGAGACACAGATGTTTGTGTTGTCAGAGCCATCGTCCCTTCCAGGGCCACGTGTGTGCTTTCCAGGCCTCCTCCTACCTTTCAAGCTATAGGGTTGCTCAAGGAAATCTCCTTTTCACCCTCCATCTTCATGGCTTCCAAGTTCTCTGGACATCACTGGAACAGGTTGCCCAGGGAAGCTGTGAAGGCCCCATCCCTGGAAATGTTCAAGGCCAGGTTGGACAAGGCTTTGAGCAATCTGATCTAGTAGGAGGTGTCCTTGCCCATGGCAGGGGGGGTGGAACTAGATGACCTTTAAGGTCCCTTCCAACCCAAACCATTCTATGATTCTGTGATATCCTCTCCCAGACTCTCACGCTTCCCTCATCAGCTTTCTGGTGAGGGTGACACCCAGGTTGTCCCAGCTCTAGCACAGCTGGACTTAAGGACAGGACGAACAAGCCCAATACTTGTCTGTAAACCAGCAAACATGAATCCATTGTTTCTCAGACAATTTTGGGAAGCAGTTCTGGAATCTCCACTGCTGTTCAGTGGTGGGAAAAGGCTTTGGAATCTCAGAGAAGGTGGGAGGCTTATGACTGGAGGTCATCTGCACCCAAGCAGAGGGATTTTCTCCTCCCTGCCTGGCATCATTCTGCTCATGACTTGAGAAATAGGTCAGATTTGGGACCATCCAAAGCTCCCAGCACCCTTTGTAAAGACTCTGCTCAGCCCAGCATGTCCAAGCCAGTGCCTTTTCTCCTCCTGCCATGCAAAGGGCAGCCGGCCCCATTGAAGGGGTGACATGAGGAGAGGTGGCTGGAGGAAGGAGGTGGCCTGCGAGGAAGCATCCTTCCTTGCTGCCCGTTTTCCTGCCAGCAGGGAGCCCAGCCAGGGCAAGCCCTGCCCTTACCCTTGCCCCGGCTCTGCCTGAGGCACACAAACCACTTTGCTTCACAGGGTTAACAATGACCTCCTTGTCCTTCCTCGTCCTCCCTTCTCCTCAGTCCTGCTGCCCATGACCTCCAACACAATGTGATGCTGGTGTCCCCTCATAACCTCCCGGGAGGCTGCCATGTCCCATGCAACGCCTAATTAGTCCTTAAAAATGGCATCCTATTTTCCCTCTAGTTTACTCTGTTTTTTGTCATTGGCATGTTTTTAAGCTATTAATGACTCCAATTTGGGGTTATTCTTGGCTCCTCTGGCAGGAGCTGGGCTGTCAGTGAGAGACCAGACCTCAGAGGCAGCTGTGCCAACACCACGCCATCGCCAGAGAGGAAATCAAGCAGAACCCATTGTTTTTAACAAGTTGTTGGAAAAGCAGTTGCTTTGCCCCATGATACTCTTCTTCCTGCTTTTTCTGCCCCTTGAGAGACTCTTCTGCCCCACTGTAGGGTAACTACTGACTCAGGGAAGGCAGCTGCAGAGCTGGGGACAACCCAAGTCCCTTAATTCCCCGGCCAGACCTGGAAAAAAACCTCTCCCAGCTATATACTTTTCAATCTTATCCAAATCAGGCTGTTCTGGGAGAAAAAGGGGGCATTTCTGTGCCATCCTGCAAACCAGCTCCAAGCGACCTGCAGAGGATCTTCTCCTAACCACTCGTGGTGCAAGAAATTGTGGAGTCCCTGGTCCCCTGCCTTGAACTGAGTTGTCACAGTGCAGCAAGTCGGAGGTCACAGTGCCACCCAGAATCTTTGCAAACACTTTATCTTCGTGCACAAAACCAGGGCAAATCTTTCTAAATAAGTATTTTTCTCCCCAGGTCAGTAGGAAGGAGTGGGTGGGTGGGAATGATTCCTCCCTGACATGGCTCAGAGCTAAGAGCTCTGCAGTAGACACTGTTCCTGCCCAGTAAATGAGGACAAGCCATAGAATCATGGAATGGTTTGGGTTGGAAGGGACCTCAAAGATCATCTCGTTCCAACCCCCCTGCCATGGGCAGGGACACCTCCCACTAGACCTGGTTGCTCAGTTACGCATTTGAGCGACTTGCTTGACTTCTTTCCTGAATAGAAGACTTCCACATGGCAGAAAACAGCCTGGCATATGCACGGAGTTCCTATAAACATGATTTTGCTCTGGCACGTGCCACAGGCACCCTCCTTTTAGTCACTCTGGGCCAAATCTTCCCTGTGGAAGGGACAAGGAAGAAAGAGCACTGCTATTTTGCCAAACGATGAACCAAAAGCTTGAAGTCTCTCTATACTGTCGATCTCCATATATATCTTTCTCTCCCCATACTGATCTACCCACATGCAATCTGCCACTCTGCAAGCTGTCTAGGTTTCCATGAAGTCCCTGGGGCAATGGTGAGGGAGCTGTTCTAGTTTATGAGTGTGCTGAGAGCCTCTTTTATAGCTGGGTTAAAATCTTTGCTGCTCCTTTTCCCTTCCCGACTCCCCACATCCTCCAGGGAGATTGGGGGAACCTTTCCAACCAGTGAGGAATTTTCCACCTAAACACTTTTCTGACCTAAAATCACTTCTTATCTTTCCAGCAGAAAACACTATTTCCATAGAAAGTGACTGCTCACTCAACAAATAAAAACCTTGAGTCCTCAGCTTCCAGAAAAGAGAGGCTTTATCCTGCTTGCTGAGCACTAATGAATATTTTTAATCAAATGCCTTTTTTTTGCAAATAAGCTTCCCCATTATCTGTCCTGAGGGGCCCATCCCCAGCGTTTCCAAACCCCCCAGATGAAGGCTGGGAGCCAACAGCACATCAGCTTCCTGCAGAGCTGCTCAACTTCTTAAAACCACCAACACTAAGAAGGAAAGCCAACGAACCCACCAGACCCAGCCAGCAAGACTTGGCTGCCAGAGATGGTTGAATGCTGAACACACTTCTGACGATGCTGTTGGCAGCTCTGCTTCCCTGGGCTTTGTGGACCCATCCTTGGAAATGCTCTTGCCGCTTAATAGCAAACACGTGGGCATCTCGGCCCCTTCTCCTTCCAGCGCTGGGGTGCAGAGCGGAGATAGAGGGCAGTGATGCTTCATCTCTCTCCTCTGCTAGAGCAGCTCATCCCAGCAGGCAGGACCAAGTGTCCTTGCACAGGGCTTGGCAACAGATCCTAGCCTGGCTTCAGTGCTAAGCTGGCGGCAGAGGAGCCTCTTCTAGGCCAAAAGAAGGGAGAGTCGGTGTCTCGTTGCGGTGCCGAGGGCTACCATCAATGTAGGAGACAAACCTGGAGGAGAAAACCTCGAGAACCTTCCCATTGCATTTGCCCCCTGCTATACCCACCTTCAGATGCCTCTTGTGCCCCTGTCCTTAGAGCAGGGGGTCTCCTGGGGCCGGGAGCAGCTGGAGGGATTTCCCGTGCAGATGGGTATCTGCTCCTTCAGTGCCTGCCTGCATTGCCTCATTTTTGCCCGCAGGCGCAAGGACTGGAATATTTCCAGGAAGACTGTTCCTATCCCAACAAGTGCCTTGAAAAATCCCCTGAGGAGCTCCCGTGGGTCTTGCGTAGCAACCGGGGCCATCCATGGAAGAACAGCCGAGGTGTGAAACCTGGCCACCACTTTCACAGCACAAGCCCTGGCAGCATTTGTAGGTTGTTTTCTGTGGATGCGTCAGAGAAGTTCATATTGATAAAACTTTCCAGTATGGCATGACGGCAAGGACCATTTCTAATGGATTTTGCCCAATCCTTTCCCCAGCCTCCCTGGTAAATCCCAGCATGAGCACAGCAGTGCTAAGGCTGCTGTGTTTCAGGTGCCTTATCCTGCAGACCCAAATCTTGGCAGCAGCTCTGTGACCTGCCATAAACACCAGGGACAACACAGAGGTTTCTGCACTCCCTGATGGGTTCTTCAAGGGCAAACCAAGCCCTCAACCCTAAATCCATCAGCACAAACCTTTGCATTTGTGGTTGTCCAGAGTGTAAAAGTGCCTACTCGTTTTCCTCTTAACTGGAGCCAGGTAACCTTTTTTCCCTGGCACACCATCTGTGATGCACTTAGGTGGATTTAGTGGCAGTGTTTGAAGGAGAAAAGCTGTGAGCAAGATTCGGAGAGGAATTTGCAAAGAACCTGACTACAGGAATGGGGTAGATGAGTACACCCCACAAATGGGTGTGTGGGCAAAAGCGTGTCGCTGAGATGTGTGGCAGCACGTTGAGCTGGAGTGGGACGTGGTGGACGTGTTCCCTCCGGCAGTGTCAGACCACACTGGGGTGAGCTCAGGAGACAAGGAGCTGTGCTCATATCGTTGGGAGTCTGGGGAGGGACTGGGGCTTTTTCCAGTTAGGTTTTTTACTCTGAAAGCAGCTTAAGCACAATCAGAGATGGCGGAGTGGGGCAGGCCGTGCAGATCACCGTGCTACCAGCCAGCCTCCGAGCTGGCGTGGGACAGCTGCTCCTTACACCTTAGCGCTGGTCCCTGTTGGCAGAGGACCTGGCAGAGGATTTTCCAAGACAGGCATCCATATCTGAGAGTATTTGGAAAAACAGTTTCTCTTACCTGCCCTATTTCTGTAGGAATTGTACCTACTTTCCATGGTATCACAGCATTCAATTTCCTGGGTTATCCCTTTTCCCCAGGTAGCACTTGGGAGGGGTGAAAGCCAAGACTGTAAGTGATAGGGAGTGCAGAACAATTCAGGTTTGGTGAAACGCAGGGAGATCGTGACTTTACTCCTGAATGATCTGAGGAGGATTGGAAATTGCCAGGCTGCGGCAGGCAGGTCAGGCAGCTCCACTTTGGCAAGCCCAGAAGTCCCACAGCAGGGCACAGTGCTGCAGAGGGATGCGTCTGTGGGAGGTGAGAAGGATGCCCAACCACCAGTGGGGAGAGAGCGGGCTTGGGGTCACAGGGATTTGAATGATACCCGCATGGAAGCAGAAGGCTTTCCCACAGAAGCAACAAGACTTTGGAGCATGAGTAAGAATAGCTTTTTCAAAATAATTTTTGTCTCCTGAGAGATAAGGGCTCTTGAGAGGGGTCTCAGCTGCCCTGTCCTCTCTGAGCGCTTGCAGACACGAGGGACAGCAATGATTCACTTGAACACATCAGACCCTGCTCCCTCGGACCTACGTTCGGTGGTCCAGCAGGGTCCTGGGCTCTGTAAACCCTTCCTAATGCCATGTCAGGTGCCTAAGGGCTCTATCGCATTTTATCCTTAAAAACATCCATTGCCCCAGCGCCCCACCTGTAAGAGGGACCACTTCTTGCATCTTGTCTAAATAGGGTGCCGGGTCCACCTTCTGCTGCCATCCTGGCATCCCAAGCTTGAATTACACCCCTGGACATGGGATGATATTACCCATAAAATGACAACAGTCTATACATTAGTAGAGAAGACAACTACACTCATGCTCAGAAACATCTGCAGAACATGCTGACCATGTCTTATAGGAATACAATATGGGACTGATTATTTCATTGGAAGCACAGAGATAATATGTTTAAAGGGTTGTAAAATCTGACCTGAATTGCTTTTTGATTATTATTGCAAGTGGATTTAAGCTTGGAGTTGCTGATATAAAAACATAAGTAACATAATTAGTAACAAACATCAATGTGGTGAGGTTTCTTTTATTACTTCATAATTTGAAACAGAAACTGTTTGTGGTATCTTCTGGGATAAAAAAAAATGCACAGAACGTCTGCTCCAGACGGTTTGAGACGAATATGCTGGATTTGATGAAAATGAAGGAACAGACTCCAAGGCCTGAAGTTTGTTGATTTCTCTGCTGCTGTTATTTCCAGTTAAAGTGTCATCTCACTTGAATTTTCTATCAAAACTTTTTTAGACGGATTTGGAAATGTGTGAACCTCAGTCCCATCAGGATCTGTCTTGCACAGCGTGTTCCATGTAAGGTAGCAAAACCCAGCAGCGTGAGCGCATGTCTCACAGCTTTTCCTGAGACAGCTGCTGGAAGTGGGTACCTTCCATGTTCTTTTTCTTTTTCTTTTTTTTTTTTCTGAGAAAGAGACCATCAGCAAAACCAGGCAACCCCAACCTCAGCACACCAGCACGTGCTCCTCCAGATGACCCCAGCTTTCCCATCCACAGTCGGCTGGTCGCTGTGATGGCATTGGGTTGAAATGATCTCACGTCTTTAAAGGAAGAACAGTTTCCATATCCCGTGACATCTGCAGGGAGATCCATTTGCCCTGATTTAGTGCCTAAAAATTAGACTACCAAATGTTAACCAGTCCCCTTGGCTTCCTCTGAAGGCAGTGGAACTCCCCTAAAGAGCAATTCATCTCCTTGTGGTGGCCTTCTAAGGCAGGGCAGATGCCTCTCCATCTGGAGGTGCCTGCTGGTCTCTACAGGCTTTCGGGGGAGTTTAAGGTGACATTTAAAGCTTAAAGCTAGGTCAGAGAACTCTCACTTTCAGGGTTTCTCAGTTACAGGATTTAGCACAAGAATCCTGCATTTTCCAGCCTCTGTTGTCTCAGTGACCCAAAGGAATGGGAAGCAGGAGCAGGGAGCTGGCTGTTAGTCCCTTGTCCTTGCCAGGGTGTCCTGAGAAACATCCATAGCAGGGAGCAAAAAATGACTCTAAAGAAGATACTGGAGCTGATGAGCTAATTGTTGGCTCTTCCAATGATTATAGAAAAATCTAGTGCCAGTGCATTCCCTGTGTGATGTATCAAATGTGGACAGATGCAGGAAAGCTGGGAGGATGTGGAGCAGCGCTTTCTCGGAGAACATTTCCTTGGGAGAGACACAGGGAGTATAAAGCTCAGAGGGACCAGCCTGGAAGATATTCCTGGAGAGTTAAGGGCACAAGTGTCTGGCATAAAGCCTGGTGAAGGCTCAGTGAAGCCAGGCTGAACATGTTTGGTAAGGATCCTTTTCATGGGTCAAGCCAGTGGAAGACTGTATTTGGGCAAATAAAGGGTCTGTGCAACAGAAGGCAGCATGGAGAATAAAGGGTACAGCAGGAGGGCAGGTGAAGCAGTGTTGGACAAGGTCAGCAGAGCAAAACTCATCTAAAATATTTCAGCAAATGCGCATATTCCAGTAGTATGAGCTAAAAACAGCCCCCATGAAGATGTGAAAGACCTCGGTCAACTGCTATCCACCACAGGGAAAGGCAGCAAGGCCTGGAGTCCGTGGGGACTTGGATGCTGCAGCTGGAGGCAGTCATCGGAAGGAGGAACACCTCTTGGAGTTTTTTAGCTCTGAACAGTTTTGCAAGTTAGCAAAAGTATTCAGTATCTGCAGTCACATCAGGACAGCAGCAAGGATTACGGATGCAGCTTTATTTGCAGGTCTAGCAGGGAACTTTCACTTTAGTCATGTTGAATTCTCTGCTGCTCAGCAGCACCCAGAGGATATAATGTGTCAAACTGGAGGTGTTTGTAGATGAGAGATAACAACTGTTGAAAAATTAAATTAAATGTCCTTAGAAAGTGTTAGCCGAAGTGCTGAAACAAAACAGCTGTAACTGCAACACCTGGGAAGTGGAGTGTGAACTTGGGGAATGCAGGAGAGTGATAATATCTTGCTGTTTCACCCAGTAACAGGTCCTAGAGGTAAATTGTCACCCGGCCAGGGAGAAGGAACTGGCCCTTGGAGACATAAGAAATCATCCGGGCAGGTTTCAAGAGGTGCATATGGTCTTGCCAGTCCTTTTATCTGTGTTTTCAATGCATGTGCTAACAGTTACGTTCCCAGGGCCAGTTATGCCTTCATTTAACCTTTTGTTTTGACTCAGGTGCTTGGATCATATCTGTCAGCTCAGGCAGAGGGAGCGGGGCATTGGGGAAGCCTCCATGCTTGGACCAGCACTGCTGGGTCCCACCATCTGGGTCAAACCAGATGCATGCAGGAGGAAACTGTCCTCCACACACAAACAAACGCATGGCCAAAAAACCGCATATGGTTTCTCTGGAGTGGTTGCAGCAAAGTCTACTTCTACGTTGGAGCTCCCCGTTGCCCGGATGATGGCGGTGCAATTTGGGAACGGATGGCATGGGATGCTGCGGTTGGCATGTACTGCGATGCAGGACATCCTGGGTCCATCTGAAGCCCAAACATGTGCTACAGACACAAGGTCACATCTTTGGGGGTGAAGGCTGTGTGAGGTTGCAGGGCTTGTGAGGATGACCCAGGGCATAAAGCAAACACGTGGCCTACACTGGGGCTGTGACAATGACTGGAGGGACAATGGGGAGTCTGAAAGCCTGGAGCTCCTTCAGGAATCTGGGATTTGGAGAGCTCTTTGCAGTCACACTGCAGATCTGCCTACACTGCTGAAGACATCTCCAGATGCTGAATTCCTGCCTATCCGAAGGGAACTGGCACAACAGATCCAGACAGGGTAATTTACCTTTTTTCTCAAATGGAAGCAGAAAGACAGACTTGTTTCTTCACATTTTCCAGGCAGCCAAAATCAGGCTGCTATAGCAATTGCAAGACAACCATCCTCCCAAGTGATTCTCAACCTCACAGTCTTGGCCAAAGGGCCGCACAGCAGCTTATACCAACAGCAGTTAAGGGAGCTAAGGAAGCAAGCAAGGAAGCTTCCATGTGCACAAATTGCTGGTAAACAGCAAAGCTAATATCAGTTTTTAACTTCTGTGTTAAACCCTCAACTCAGCTCACTTGAGTAGACGGCACAGAACAAACTTGACACCTCTTAGGGTGGGACATCAGCTCTGTGCTGCACCAACATAAACGACACGCTGGCTTTGTGCGGATGAGAGACCCGCGTGTGATCCTGCCCAGAACCAAAGTCTCGCAAGCAACAGGATGCTAGTTGTAGCTGGAGTTGCAAATTCTGCTATAGCTGAAGAAGTAGAGGCCCACGACGTCCCAGCTTGGGATGGCTAGTCCCAGCTTGCTGGAGTGTTGGGAGATTGATGTAATAAATGTGAGTGTTGTTTGCAGAGTGCAGATTTGGAAAGGAAATCTTGGAAAAGCTAAACCCAAGACTGTCAAGAGAGAAGTGGTTTCCTTTCCCTTTTTCTATCCATCACACCTGCCAAACACTAAAGGCAACCCTGGGAGAACATCGTGCATTCACTTACGGAAAAAAAGAGTTTCAGGTTTGCAGGGGTTCTCCACTCGCTGCCAGAGGAAACAAAGCAATGAGAGGACTTTCACTTTCCAGACGTGTGAAATGTGTGGCACACTGCACCTTAATTCTGGCCGTGTTGGAGCAGTGATCGAAGGAAGGCTCAGGCTTGCACTGCGCTAGTGGACGGATGCTTTGAGAGGCAGCCCTGAGCTCTGGGGGATGGATGGTTTGTAAACGGGTCCTGCCTGTCCAGTCTCTTGTGGTCCATGGGAAGAGCAGAAAACTGGTGACTCCCATGTGTTTCTGAGCATGCTTTGGTCAGTTCCCGGTTTCACACCCGTGTGTAGCTACGCCCATGCCTGCTCCAGCCGATGGGATGGCTTCAGCCTGTGCTCTGCTCCACTGTGTCATCCTTAGGGAAGAGGTTTTCTCCTGTCCTCCTCCCACCCTTTGAGTGTCTCATCCACAAAGCCTGTAAGTCCATCAGGATGGAGTGTTTCTCACCGTGCACACAGTATCCATCAGGACAAAGCTCCCATCCTTGCTGGGCTCTCCAGATGCTCCTGTAATTAAAGCAGCTCTTAAGAAAGCTGTGGAGTGGAGTGTGTTCGTGCCATGGCATAACGCTCCCGCGGCACTGTTGAGGCAGCAGCTAAATCACCATTCTGCAGTGGGTCCTCAGCCCTCCCCAGTCAGAAGGTAGACTTGGGGCCAGGCATTGGTCTCTTGGGCACACAGCTCCTGCTTCTGCCACTGAGACTGATCGATGCTGGGGCCAGCGACCATGTGGAGCCAAGTCCTTACTCCTCACAATCTCCAGGTCGAGTTTGGATATTTTGCTGGTTAAGATGCTTTAAGTCACATAGAGGTAACTGGGTGAAATTTGTAGCCTCTGTCTTCTGCCTGAGGCCTGATGAGATGAGCTAATGGTCCACTCTGGCCCTGAAGTTCACACCTCCAGGGTGGTATCATGCACAGCATCCAACCTTGAACACCACAGTGGATGGAGATCCAGGTGCCAGCTGTGCAGTGTTGCATCCAGAGAAAGCCCCTTTGGGCATCATCATCTCATGTTATGCGTTCAGAGAAAAAGCTGCCTTTCCCTTAGTGTACAGCCAGAGAGAGCAACACTGGTCATCGTCTTGTCCAGCCCCTTCTCAATCAGCGGATTTTGGTGCTGGTTTCCACTGACAATGAATTTCAAATGCTGGATCCACACTGTATACAGAATTATTTCCTGATACTTCAAGTTTACTGGCAATTTGCTGCCACTGCCAGAGATGAGGATAAGGGGAACTTGGAAATGATCTTCAGAAAAGATCTCTTTGCACTTTGTATTTAACCACGCAAGCAGAGACCTCCTTGGATGGACAGCATTATGCCCTCTGGATGGTCATGGTCATGCAGAGCCCATCCACTCTCCAGACCCTGCCAACAGGATCTCTCTCTGTAAACCCAGACCAAAACTACAGCAACAGTTGTTTTTGTGGGGTCACCTCACTGTGAGGTAGGTACAGGTCAGGTCCTGCATCAGCAGAAATCAGTGCTTTACCTGTGCAATGTCCTCCTTCTCCTTATTCCTAATAACTTCCCCAGGGTAACCCCACTGGCATCTCTCTCCCCTGGAGCTCCTCTGGCTGAAGAGCATGAATTGCCCAAAAAGGCACAAGTAGTCCTGTCACCAGGTCCCACCTGATGAGCAAGAGCAAGAAATGAGCCCTTGGATTTTTTAAATATGAATTTAACAGAAAAATGTCTTTCCTTCAAGTGTTTATTTTCATGACCTGATGGGTCAAATGGCCCGAAAGTACAGAGATGTTTTCTCAGTAGGCTTCGATTTGAAGCAATCCAAGAATGCTGGGAATCTTTCGTGGAGTTGAGTTTGACGTCTCGGTCCCTGGCTAACAATGCAGGACGCGGCCGAAGGTCTGCGTGAAACATCCACCCTCCACATCTGTTTGGTTTTAATCGGAGATTTATTATGAACAAAGGCAGCTCTTGGAAGAGTTACTCTTCTCTGACATGCCTCCCTGGCCTGTTGGACCAGATGGACAGAAATAGTTTCACATATTAGTCAAATTCTGGATGGCTACTCACCATAAACTAGAGGCAGGCATGAGCAGAACGGACATTATATTGTCGTTGATTTACAGACAACCACAGAAAATAAATTCTAGCCTTGTATGGGGATGTTAGCCACTTAAGTTTCAGTATTGATCTCCAAGCCAAGAGACTGAAACTCCAAGTTTTCATAGCCCCAAAGCCAGTAGCAGTAAAAGTTTATATTATCCCTCGTGAATTTGTGCTGCACATTGAATTGGAAAACTGATCTGAGGAGCAGAATAGCAGATTAAATTGTTACACTGGAAACCAGAGGATATATTTCCTAGGCTGCAGTTCCAGGGCTTTGCTTCTTACTAACTGGTTTTGAACAATAAATATTTAACAAGGCAGATTTATCCTCCTGCACTCATAATTAAGGGCAGATAAATTGCGTTCCTAATTATTCCTAACAAAAGGAAAAGCAATTTCCTCCCAGATCAGTGAGAATTCCCATATCTCCTCAAGTGAAATAAGAGCATATAATGAATTGGGTGAGGTACTGATCTAAACCGAAAGAGGACATTTAGCATCTGATGGAAAATTAAAGGCAGAGCTCATCTCTGCTGGATAGTCTTATCCAGGGACATTGGGTTAACAGGAGGGATTTCTGGGCTCCATCATTAACTTACTAAGGGACTGTGGGAAACTCCCCATCTCTGGGCCTCAGTTTCCCGTTTATAATATGAGGATAATATTGGCTGGAGCTCACAAGGACTTTGTTGCTTGAACAGTTTTTTTAATGCCAAAATATGAATTGCGACATCTCATGGAAAAATACTTTTAGCACATATTTGTTGTTGGAAAACATTAATATTCGAGCTTGGAATTGTCAAATATTGCTTCATATTTTATGAGAATTTTTCCCCATAGTTATTGCTATTACTTTTAAGGACTTTTCCTAACATGCCCCAACTGTTAGCAAAGTGGTTTATCAACATGCCACAGCTGATAGCAAACAAAGGAGAATGCAGATCAGCAGCATACACAATCACAGAAGCGGCATCCAGCCTCTCTCCTGACGTGGTGCTCCAGTAGTGCTGCCTCTAACAAGACTGGAAATGTTCCACGCTGACGACCTCCACTGTCCTCGGATAAAGAAAGGGAATGGGCTTGGACCTTTCCTGGTCCTGGCTTGGTTCCCTGTGGCATCACTTGGGGAAGCCCATCCAGTTTCCCACTAAATGATCCCGTGAAGCTGCAGCCCCTCCTGCCCACCTCTGCCGCATGATTCCCACCTTGTCCTCACCACTTGGTGCTGCAGCAGCCCCTACAATCCCTGGCACCGCTTGCACCCTTCAAGGCGGTCTGCTTTCCTCGGGAGCTTCCTCCTCGTGCCGTGGGTCCCATTCCTGGAGCGTCTCCTGGAGCACCGCCTCATCTCTCCCCATCCCTGATGATGCCAGGGATGATGATGGTGCAGCTGATCCCTGGCATCCCATAAATCTCTGGGTTGCCTGTTCCCCCCAACCTGTTCCCTGTCCTGCTCCTACCCCAATTTCAAATCCCTTTGACTTTTCCTGTATGTTTAGCTCTGTTCCCAGTTTCCATGCTCCAGCCTACCCCTTGGCCTGGCTCTTTTCTCCCCGGGATCTGACTCAGGAAGTTTTCACCTGCAAGACCTCAAACCAGTGAATCCTTGAGGGCAGGGGGAAGCCACAGTTTTGCTGTCGGCTGCAGCTTCAGCAGGTCCTACTGGAGCAGAAAGATGCAGACGCAGAGGGTCCTGGTCACACGTGGACCGGCTGTGGCCCGTGCAGTAGGTGCTGTAGGGGCTGTATCCCTACAACGTACAGCTGAGGTTTGATGGTAAACACAAGCCAACGTCAGCGTGGGCTGCTGGCAGCCTGCTTTCCCCCTCCAAATCCCGGCAGCACACGTATGCCCCTTCCTCGCGTTGCTCTGGTCGTGTACCACCATGCAGCAGGTCAGCTCAGGTCACCGATGCGGTGGAGGACTGACCCCAGCCCCACGACAGCTGAGCCCATCACGGTGGGGCTGGATGCTGGGGGCACGGGGAGCCCAGGCAGGTGGCAGGGACACATGGCCAGGACGTGGCATAGAGAAAAGGTCTCCTTCTGCCAGCAGCATCCAACCAATTCAGTTGATTAAACAAAACTGCACCAAGCTGCTTTGCTGGACCAAGCCTTTACAGCAATTTGCTTTCCATACAGTTACAACCTGGATATTCTGAGTGGTAACAAACGGCATCGACTTCACCCAGAAATCACCCGGCAGGACCCCGTCGTGAAGCATGGGGAGGTCACAACTTCTTGAACAAAAGTTGGCCAAAATTAGCAGGCTGGGGGAGACAATACGTTTTTTTCCGCTAACTTTGCTGTTCGAAACTGCTGAATAGTTTTGGCTGAAGTTCGCTCCCTCCCCTTGCCCCCTAAAAAGAAAATCAGCCTGAGGTGGATGCTCCATTATAGAAAATTTCAGCACGAATGATTTAAATTAAAATTATAACTCCAAGCAGAGTCTTACAAGGGGAGTTTCAGACAGCCTTAATAGGCAATGATGCTATAGATGGGGCTAGTGAATCACTCCTTTTTACTGGATAATATTAATAGGCCTCTTTGCACAATTATATCCAGAAACAGTCATTAAAGTAAAAATCAGAAAGGGTATAAAGCCTGGGCCAGATCCTCAGCCAGCACTAATTGGTACAGCACACAGAAACCAACAGACCTAAGCAGATTTACACCAGTTTAGGACTGCTCCGAGGAATTTGTGATTTCCTGCCGCTTTCCTCCTGCATTTATCTTATTTTTCTCTTGAAAAGCCAAGGGCACAATTAGTTTAACCCTAACCATGGAGACAAAGGAAACTTTTCCCCACCAAAAATGAAAAATAAGGCAGCCCTGGGATAATTGTTAATTTCTTTCAGTTTGGTGGTTGTTTTTTTTTTTTAATAACATGTTTTGTTTTGTTTGGGTTTTTTTTTAATAATTGTAAGTGTTACAATTGTATGCATCCTCCGGGACCTTTTCTCTCCCTTGTATCCTTTGATGAAGAAAAAGAAGGTAATATTGGGCAGTTTAAAAATGAGATTTTTGTTTCAGTTAAAGAACGGGCATAATATCCTGGCTGCGGTCCGTTTAGCTCTGGGAAGCAAAGGACTTCACTTGCTTCATGTGTAGAGAGATTAAGGCAGGTGAGAAGTATCCCATGAAAGAGGGAATATTTCACTGTGTATTCGGGGTGGTACCTGCTTCTCTCTAAACCCTTCCCTGAGCGCATACGAGCAGAAAGAAGAACAATAAAAGCAGGTATGGCTGGTTTTCCTCTCCTTTTGCTTTCTTTGGGTCTAAAATCTACATCTGTATTTAATCCACTACCAGAAGACAGACAATTTGGGAATTTCTTATGAAAGTGTTTTTCTTATTTTGTGCCACCTTCTTAGCAGGTGTTAGATAACAACGTCATGTCATCGGCTAATTTATATGGCAGTCTTGGCAACTGGGAAGCTAAATGGCCCCTAAAGTGCCTGAAGAAAATAATTTTTTCCATCAAAATTGGATTACATAAAAATGAGCCTTTTTTTGCATCTTCTAAAGAAGATGACAAACAAGCACTGGGGAAACGAAGGGGAGGAGGAAAGTTTTAAAATGCATAACCTGAAGTCAACATCTGGATTTGGAGACGACTGGATCCATTTACCTACAGACAGTCAAGGAGGCCACCATCTTGGCCAGCACGTGAAGACCTGGGCCATGAACTGCCTTGCTTCATGTCAGAGCCCAGGAAATTGGGCAGAGGGGACAGAGCTGATGCTGAAACACCCCAGGGGGGGTTGCATGTACGCCCTGCCTTGAAGTTAGTGAGCCACCGGATCACTGCAGTGAAGCTCATTGCATCCCCATCTTGCAAAGACCTGCAGAGGGTTGACCTTGGGGTAACACCCCTCTGAGCCCCCTCCAGCACTGTCAAATAATAATCTGACCTCCACATGTACTTTCATTAATTTTTCTTGTTCAATGAGTGAATAATGAGCTGTGGAAAGCCTGGTAGACCCATCTGTGAGGGGAGACGAACCCCCTGAGGTTCAGGGGGACACCAGCTGTCAGGGGGAGGTTGAGGACCTGCAGTTCTGTATTCTCATGGGCTGGCTCTGCCTTGATGCCCCAGCCCAAATTAAACCCCTGTCTCCGCTTCGCAGACTGGCAGGGTGGGGAGATGCAGGAGCCGGCGGTGCTCACAGGGATGGAGCTGGGGGAGAGCAGAGGTGCAGAGGAGCAGGAAAGATGCGCTCTGGTGTCACCGTCACCTGGGATATTCACCGGTGCCAGTCAGCAAGAAGGACTTCAGGCCTGCTCTGTAGAAGGCTGCTTCTTCCCCCGGGGTCCTGTCTCCTCTCTGCTTTAGTGAGGACGAAAATAGCCCCTTTTTAGCCTGTCACCTAAGGACAAGAGGCTCTTGCTCTCTGGCCATCTGCTTTCTGCTAGCCCCTCGGCAGCGTGGGACCCCAGGGAGCCAGTCTGGGTGGTGAAGGCCAAGGGTTTAAAGTTCCTAAAAACACCTTAAGAAATGAAGTCAGCGGGGGAGGGAAGAGATCCTTGTGAACATCTTCAGCAAGGGAATGGCAGCAAGAGACACTGTTGTGGTTTGGGCTGGGCTGGCCACTAAATGAATGACAGATGCTCTCTTTACCTCTCTCCCTCCCTTCCCAGAAGAGAAGGGAGAGAAGATAAGGGAGAGACTTATGTGTTGAAAAGAAAACTAAAACTATTTCAATGAAATATTAATAATAAAAAGAAAATATAATAATATCAAAAAGAAAATAATGAAATACATACAATATATACCAAACTGTAGCAAGCTCCCAGGATGACAATCATGTCACCAGCAGGCATTGGAGAAGTCCCAAACTGGACTCAGTGATGGACAGGAACTGGATTCTAGATCTGGATTCAGGAACGCACAGATCGGGATCAAAGGCAGACGGACAGACAGAGTCCTCCTCGGACGCCGGCCATTGAGGGAAGAGGGCTGACCCTTTGATCCCTCAGCTTTTCTACTGAGCAGGAGGCAGACGGGATGGAACACCCTGTTGGTCAGGTTTGGGTCCCCTGTCCTGTCCGCTCCTCCCCGCAGGGGTGACCCCTCTACGCTTTTCCGCTTCCCACCCTCCAACGGGGCAAATACCAAAGTTGGCTGCCTTTGGCTGTGACAGCAATAAGGATAAGCAGGAGCCTCTCTGCATCCCATTCCTTAGTATTCACTATAAACATCAAACAGTACCACCCTGGAAGCAGACACTGAAGAATACACCGTTAATTTCAGAGAATGCAGTTAGTTAGAACAGACTTAACTGAAAAGTAAAATCACTGAAAAAATAATTGATTCTGTTTTACCTCAAGCCAGGATGTTCCACCCCTTATTCCATACCATTTATGTCATGCTCAGATCACTCAAACCAGGACAGACACCCATCTTTACAAACCCAGCCTTTCCTATCCCCGACTCTTGTGCTGATGGTGCCACTGCCATCACCCCAGAAAGCCACAGCCTCGGAACGTCCGTGTCCTGTGCTCCTCCCCTCCTCATGCACGGTCAGCTTGGCCAGCCCTGGCTGTAAACTGCTGCTGCAGCCAGTGTAGTGAGAGCAAGGCTGGGAGCAGAGACCTGTGGTCAACGGATCCAGCCTGACCCGCTGGGATCAAATTATGGATGCCCCATGATCGCCACTGCAGAGATCTACAGCAGCACATGGACGCTGACCATCACCTCCAGCCCGTGCAGTTCACGCCTCCAAGCTGGTTGCCTGGATCCTCATTTGATGCACAGCTGGAAGGATCTGCCAAAGAGAGGGACAGGCTCCTTGGGTTTTATTTCCTTGTTGTATAAATGATTAAATACAAATTGAGACAGGGTTTTCACCTGTAGTACACAACCCCCCAGCACAGAGGCTGCCTGTGGAGCTTGTCTATGGAGAGGGATGGCTTTAATGGGATGGATCAAGGATGACAACAAACCTGGCTGCCTTCTACTTAGAGAAAGAGGTAAAAACAATCCAAGCTTCCAACCAGACAGAGGAAAGAATTAATCTCAGGTTTTCCGGTCCTGCTGGGTTTGCTTTTCCCTGGGGGGAATGGGAACAGCTCAACTCATGCAGACTTCTTGTAGAATGACGAATGACCTGGTTTGGAAAGGGGCCACATCTTCTGATGTGAGGAGGATCTTATCAATGTTTATAAATACTTCAAGGGAGGGTGCCGGGAGGATGGGCCCAGTCTTTTTTTAGTGGTGACCAGTGACAGGACAAGAGGTAACGGGTGCAAACTTGACCATAGGAAGTTCCATCTGAACATGAGGAGGAACTTCTTTACTTTGAGGGTGGCAGAGCACTGGAAGAGGCTGCTCAGAGAGGTGGTGGAGTCTCCGACTCTGGAGACATTCCCAACCCGCCTGGATGCCATCCTGTGCAGCCTGCTCTGGGTGACCCTGCTCTGGCAGGGGGCTTGGACTAGATGATCTCCAGAGGTCCCTTCCAACCCCGGTGACTCTGTGATTCTGTGATTCTGGATCCAGCTGGGAAGGGCAACGTGGCGATGCCCCATTGCAGGATTTCTGCATGTGTTTTGCACGTGTAGCGTTGCTGCATGGCTGCAAGACAGCAGTGCCAGGCTCTGCTAATGTCCACGGCGTGGCTGGCAATCGCCAGCCAGGCATCATCTCCTCCTTTTCATCGCAGCACATAATACTCTCATGAAATACAATGCTTGGCTCCCTTGCTGACTTTCTGAAAGCCCTCTACAAAGTATGAAGGTATTTAACCCTGCAGTAAATTCACACCAGGAGAGAAGTTATGAAAATTATTCTCCTTGTGCCTTTTTGAGGCAGAAAGAAGCAAAAATTCAATTTTTAATGCCAAATATTCAGAAGTAATGAGTGAGGCACCCCCCTCCTACTTAAATATAGTCAGACCAACTTAAAAGTCAAGATCTTTGTGCCTGTTAAAAATAGCTAATGAAGTGACAGTATTTGCTTAGAGGCTGGCTCTCCCGTGTGAGCGTGCTGCCAGCCACCGCCAAGTCTCAGATCATCAGGAAGTTTAGAAGCGACATGTACGACGGCAGCAACCAAGTTTTGTAAGCACAATCTGGAAGAAAACAGTGATTATGCAAGAAAATATGGCAAAAACAACCATCTGTTTTATTTTCTCCTTTTGTTTGCCCATTGGGTTTTGAGTCTGTAAGGCTCAAGTTTTCCACATTTTCTCCAAAACAAATAATTGGCTTTTTCAATGAAGCTTGAGATTATCACATAATCACCTGCTTCCTAGAGGTGAGGCTAGGAGGTAACGGCACAATCCCCAGCACGGCCAGAAAACCCAGCGGTGCTCAGAAATGAGGTGTCTCTGGACACACAGAGAAGGAAAACTCTGACCTCCCCATTTCTAGATGTGTGTGAGATCCAATGAACCTTTCCATTCTCTCCTGAGACCTGCAATTGCAGAGACTTCCCATATACCCTCGTAATTAATGTAGCGGATCCAGAGAAATGAAAAAAAAACAAACCCTGGGAAAAAAAAAAAAAAGAAGTTTTCCCTTTGCATGCCAAAACATATGCCTTTTGTTACACCTCTGGCTTGTGCATCTCCCATGTGCAGCAAAAGGGGAAATAAACTCCGGTGATTTCACTGCTATGCCTTGGTCGTGCTCCTGTTCACATTTGAGGAGTAATCTCCACGCAGATAATGCTAGCTTGGAAAGCATCATGTGTGCCTGAAAGCCACATGGTGAGAGAGAGGGGAAAAAAACCAGCCTTGCTGTTCACTGGTAGTAAATTCTCCTTCCTGGGAGATGCCAGCATTTTTGGGTGCTGTTTATCTTCAAGGCAACTCTTTTCTCCTTTCATCTCAGAGGTGCTGGGAGCAGCAGGCAGCATCGGCTGCTGCCTGGTGAGGGGCTGCCCTTTATCAGGCACAGCTGCTGGGAGATTCCTCTGCTTCATTTTCCTATAAATCATATTTAAAGACCAACAGATCATTCTGCACGCGCGCGCACACACATGGTGCGTACACTGCAAACAGAAGAGTGGAAAAAGAGGTTGCGTTAAGAAACATGCAGCCTGGGGCGGCTTTTTAGAGATTTCCCCATTAAATTGAGCTTTGGGTGTTACGAGATTGGGGAGGGTTTCCCCACGGGATGGTTGGAGGGGGCATTCTGGACACAGGGCTGCTGGGGAGACCTCAGCTATCGCAGAGAAGGGAGAGGAAGGAGACCTTGGTGGTAGGTGAGCCAGGTGGGACCTCTTAAGCCAGACCAGCATCCTGGTGGGAGGACAGATGGCAGCTGCCCCGGGGGTAGAGAGCTCAGGCCATGCTCTCCGAGTCCTGCAGCAGCAGCAGGAGGAACAGACTGCCTTTTTTGCTTCTTTCCTTTTTGGCGTCCCTGTCGCTGTCTCGGTTCCTCTCTCCAACAGCCTGTTCCTGTGGTTGTGGAGGAGGCTCTCAGCAAGGCGTTAATTCTACGTCTCCGTCTCAGCAGGTCCCGTCCTGCGCAATCGCAGGTGAGATGCCTGCTGCACGCGTCCCTCAAGGTCTCTGCCCAAAGATGATTTTAACCCACCCTCGCACCTACAAGCACCCTGCAGAAAGGCAGGGCACCAATGCATGTCCAGAAATGCGATTTTTCTGCTATTCACACATCAGGCTATTCAGTCTCCCAGGCAGGTCTTCAGTGTTACTGAGCCTAATGCTCCACCCAGCCATCTCTGTTTTGAGTCGAGTAAACTGTATTTAACAGGGTCATCTTCCCCAGACTATAAATCTGCTCCGAGGGAAGGGGTACCACAGCTGATTGGCCCCTTCCCCTTTCGCATCTGTCGGTCAGTTGAGCAGAGCCTCACAAAAAATGAAGGTCCTGAGAGGTCCTTAGGAATGAGCAGGGAGGCAGAGCAGAGAGACTCAAGCTGATGCTGCCGCTGGGGTAGATGCAGGTGAACTGGGGCTGTAAGACGTCTGACTTGGCAGCAGGAGATTGATCAAACAGCTCGTCTTAGGTCTGGAGAAAGGGAGGGTGAATGATTTACACTACCACTCCTGGTCATGAGCAGCCACCATCCTCCCTGCTCCGCCACATCCTTCCCTGGCCAAGGCAGCCTAAGGCTGCACTCCCCGCCGTGCCCAAACTGACCCCAGGGCTTTGGGGATGGAGATGTCGGATGATAAATGGAGATGATAGATGTCAGATGGAGATGGAGATGATACAGAGCTGGTACAAAGCTGAGCTAGAGGGCTGTGGCCAAGTCTACCTTTACGCAGCATTTTACTGGCCATCGTCCCACCTGTGGATGAGAGTATGAAGAGAGGAGGCATTACAGTAGATACAGATAATGACCACAGAGCATTAAGTTAGCAGTGTTTTGGCTTTAAACCCTAACTAAGCCTCTTCAGGTTGCTTCTAGCAGCCTCTGAGCCAGGGATGGTGGGGAATAGATCTTCATCTTTCAGATGAACTGATTCCATTCTTGCCCCCTGCAGAGCTCCAAGTCTATTAGCAGCCTCTGAAAAGCAGAAGCAAGAGGAAGAAAGAGAAGGTGTCAAGGAAATGACTAAGTAAAAACTAAACCTCACATCAGTCACTGGCGGTAGTCAGCACAAGTCCACGGTCGTCAGCAGAGCTGGGCTCATATGAAGGTCCTGAGCGTCCAGCCCTCCTGGTCCTCGTTGCCAGCCAAACCACCACAAAGCCACCTTAAAATACTTCTGGGTGCCCCCATGGCCCCGATTGGCAGCAGAAAGCTTGGGGATGGTGTTCCCCCAAGATGTCTCTTCTGGAGGCAGGCTGAGGATAATTAACAAAAACTTCCTCGGGGGACTCGTTGCCTGAGCCAGCTCTGGGGCACGAGGGTTCCCAGAGCTGAGCTGTTCGCTGGGGGTGCTATGAGGACACGGGGGACGTAGGTCTACACTAACGAACGGCCCCACGTGCTAATCAGAGGAGTGGCTCAGAGCTGGGGACAGGGCTCCTCCGTGCCCGCTGGGTCGTGCGTCTTTACTCCGACGCCTTGTGTTTGTGCAGAAGAAACAACTGCTGCATGCTTGCGAGCGCCAGCAGCCACGGCCGTATTGATCTCATCAGCCCCGTGAAGCGTGGTTTGGCAGCCTGTGTCAGCGTCCCCCCGCCGCAGCGATACAGTCATCCTGTGACAGGCAGCTACGGCCATCAACCGCGGGAGGAGACACGGTCATGGTGTACGCTCTGCGGGCTGCTCTTCTCCAAGTGGGGATGCCCAGGCAGGACAGACCGCGTTGAGCTCAGCTCCACTGCAGCAGGTGGCTGCACTTTATTTTTGCTGGTTAAAAATCGGTTATTAAACCAGAGCGGCAAAAGAGACAAGGAGAGGAAGCGAAAGAAAGGCTTCAAAGAGAAAAATCCCTGCTGATAGGAGTTGAGATGTGAGCGCTGCGCAGGCAGTCCCCTGATGCCACACGTGTTGTCCCAGCAGGTCTGGGATGCTCGCAGCCCTGCCTGGGGCCAGGGATGCTGGGCAGAACATGGCAAGTGCCAAAAGTGTGTTGGGGCAGTTGGACTCTACCCAGAGCCAAGGTCTAGGAAGGGACAAAAGCTGGGACAGAGCCCAGGAAAGCCAAAGCTGTGACCTTTGTTTGTACCCTGCCAGTGCCCTTTCCAGAGCTAAGAGCCAGGATAAGCCTGAAGACATCTGTCAGAGCACAGAGATTTGCTCCAGTCTGAGCTCCTCAAACCGGTTCCCAGCGCCCCATGCAGGGCGAGAGGGGAGAGCCGGGGTTTTGGTACATTTACAACCCCAAGGGTGTATGGTGGTGGTGAGGAGGTGGACGCAGAGGCGCTCGTGTCCGGCTGCTTTGCCTGGGTCTCTCCGTTGATGCAGGAGTGACCAGTCTCAGGACTCGGTGGAGACAGCCTTGGTCTTTGCTCCCCGCCACCTGCAGGCTGTGCAGCACTCAGAGGTGGGGGGAAACACCGAGGGACAACTTTGACCACAGGTTGCAATCTTTCATGTTTTATAGTGCAACAGCAAGGGATGAAAAGGAATTAGGAAGGTTACCCTAGTTATTCCCCCAATAATTAAAATGTAGAATGTATTCCTTCTTCCTGTAAGCCTCATGCAGAGAATTAAACACAAGATTAATGAGGTGCCTAATGGTTTGTGTAGCCCCACTCAGAAATAAAGCAACTGTTTGCTCCTTGTGTGATTGGGTGTCTGAGAGCAGCCAGTTTCTCTCCAGACGATGTGCACTGCTACCAGTGACAACTGCAGATGGATGCTTATGCTGCTTGCCAAGCTGTTGGGAAAAGCACTGACGCAGATCTGAAAGAAATGCACTCAGACTTGCTGCTCCCAGTCACGGGTTTGAGAACAAAAGCTCAGGGAAGGAGCAACACCCAGGACTCGGCTGCAGTCGGGCTTGCTGGATGCTGCTTTCGCAGCAAGGTTACTCCGATCCTGTCGGGCTTACAGCTCTTAAATTGAGATGCCACAAAGCTGCTGGTGACCCAACACACTTTGTCACCCAGAGCTGCAGATCCATGGGTGGCCGTGACAAGCAGCGTAACCCCCGTGCAGGTCTCCCTGCGTCCCTGACGAGCAATAAAACCTTCAGTCGTATAACCATGGTGTGTGCTCCAACTGGACGTGTTATCTCTCGCTCTCCTTCTNTCTCCAAGGACCACCCAGTTAAAGCATTCGTTTCCAAAGCACTTGGCCTCCACGTCAAAACCACATGCTCTCCCCAGGCCTCCAAACACGGTTCTCCGTGCTGGCTCCAGACACTGACGCTTTCTCCCAGCGAGGACTGGGAGCAAGTGCCGACCCCCAGAGGTGCCCTGTGGTGGCTGGGACCGACAGAGACGAAGCAAGAATTAGAAATGCCAGCCTCTCCCTTTTCCAGAAATTTTCAGTCTTTTCTTGCCGGTATTCTGCGGTGCGTTGCAGTGTGCATAGACAGCCAACTGTGCCTGTCGGGACATGCATCGTGACATGCTTTTCCTCTGCAGCCCCTGCTGCCTTTCCCCTTCTGGGACATGTGATGGGGCTGGGGCTCAGCAGGTGCCCGGTCCCTGCTCCTCCACTTGGTCCCTATAAATCCCTTCATAGGAGGGGCTCAGGGATCTGTGTCGGTGGTCTGGTGTTTGTGGGTGTCACCGTGGTACCTAGTGAGGTTCACCTACCAACCTTTCTGAAGAGGAACTATGGGCTGAAAGATTTCCATCTGAGAGCTCAGGAAGAGACCACAGGAGGTGGCATCAAACATCCTCTGCCAGATCATGCCACCCCCATGTCCCTGGTGGGCACCAGCCTGGCCAGGCCCCCCAACCACCGGTAAGACCCCAAACCTCCTCCACTGCCAAACTTGGAACTTCCCTACTCTCCTATCAGGGTGTTCTTCCTAAATTACTCTGAATCACCCTTCCCTGGTACCCAGCGACATGGACAAGAGTTTATTCCCTTCTCTTTGCATCAACTTCTTGCATAGCTGAAGGCTGTTATCACGTTTCCGCTCCATCGCTTCTAGACTAAACAAGCCCAGTTCTTGCAGCCTTTCCCATGTTTTTGAGACCTCTGATCACGTTCGCTGATCACCTCTGGACTGTGTCCTGCTGATCATCATCTCTCTTTAAAGGCGGTGCCCGCTGGATGCAGTTCTCTGGCTACGTATTGAAGTAGAAGGATTATTTTGCGTTTCTTATGGACAGCATTTGGGTTTATACCTCCCAGGGGAGGGGAGAGGTGAGAAAGTCAGCGTCTCCTTAGCAGCTCCACTAATCACCCATTTATGACACTGCCCCACTAATCAGGCTCCCAATATCTAAGAATCAGAAGACGTAGTGTTTCAGGCATTTTCTTCCTAATTCTGGTGTCTCAGGAATCACTGGGTTGACCCATTCTGGTGTTTCTTGCAGCTGGGAAGGCTGGAAGCCCCATGATCTACCCCAGCACACAGTGCTGAGAGATTACAAATGGACAGATAATAGAGCTAGGCAGAAAAAATACAACTCCCATCCCCTGGGAGAGGATCAGGAGAAACTTAATGTTTTTCTCATAGAAAAATCAAAATTCTGAGAATTCTGGGCTGAAAACCAATAGGGGTCTTTTTTCTTCCTTTTT
>VYXH01002831.1:293859-376526 GCA_013397275.1 Burhinus bistriatus | reverse complement strand
GGTTTTTTTTTTTTCTTTTTTTTTTTTTTTTTTTTTTTAATTCCAGAAATGCTCTGCAGTGTCTCGTGCATCTTCTGGACCTTGCTCTCCATTCTCCTGCCAAATCCCTTCCCCCAGGACACTCCACTGCCTGCCTTCAGCTGACCATGCTGTTCCACCATGGAGGAGTCTCCATCTACCCTGAGCCATCAGACATGTCATTCTTTGGCAAAAAATCGTCCTTTTTTAAACAGACAAAGCAATCTGTGATCCAAAAAAACTCTACAGTGTCCCAAAGGTGTCCATAAACCCAACGCAGAAGACGTTACGCTCAGCAGCAGATAGCCAGATGCACTGAGTACTTATTTTGCAGCAGGCCTCACAGCTTTTTGATGAGAGAGGGATGTGCCGATCTCAGAGCCGAATGCCCAGGGAGGTCCAGGCTTCACAAAGGAGCAATTGCAATGGTGGGAGAAGAGCATCCCCACCCAGACCTGTGTCCAGCAGCAAAGCAGCATGAGCTGAATCAGCTGCTGTTTGGCCCCTGGTTTGGGAGCTTAAAATAACACAAGAACTGGGGGTCTCAACTTTGCCAATTGTCCAAAGGGCTTCAGGGAAGGCTAGTGGGACAGGATCGGGCATGAGCTTAGGTGGAAACACATCCCCCAGTACTAACCAGCACCTTGTCTTGTCCCACCTCCTGAAATGCAACTGAATGGGAAACAGTCTGCCCAAGCGCTCATGCTGTAAATCCACTAGAAGCTGTATTTCCTAACCGAGGGGCTTTCACAGTCCTTACAGTAAGTAATAAAACTTCAGGAGGATTTTCTTGTGGTTAAACACTGAAGGCCTGTTTTGGCCAAGCAAAGTGGGTTCTGCTCTGTCCTCCGGATGGAGTGGAACTGGATTTATTGTTATTTGTGTTTCAGTTTAAGCATCACTCAGAAGGTAGCATTACTCATAAAGCTGGCTCCCTGCGCAGCTATCCTTGTTTTCCTTGTGTTTCTCTTCCTGCCTTTAGCTGAATTCTCTTTAACATCAGCCATCAAACATTAAACTGCACATAGATCAAGTATTGTCGGGGGCTGGCAGGGTTTCCGATTTGGCCTCTCTCCGCTCTACAGCTGTTTGGAGAGCTTGCTTTGCTGGAAGGAGGGTGGTCTGTGTCTCCTGTCCTTTGAAGTCCAAGGAGTCCCTAGACACGTGCTCAGACTCTGATATGCTTTCAGCTCATCTGCGTTCAAACATCAGCTGGACTGTGGCTGCAAAACTACTTCGTTGGATGAAGCTTTGCACTATGAGGGAAAGAGAAGAAGTGCAACACCCACCGTGGGTGCTTCATCAGACTCTACCTGTAGCCAGGGGAGAGAAACAGGGACACCCAGGGAGCCTTTCCTCTGACCCAAACCACGGCAGGTGAATCACCTGATGGACCACACCGTTTTTTGCCTGGGCATGGAGGGAGCTGAGGGAGGCTGGCTCCGACTTAAGCATCCAGCTTTGAGACATCTAAAATCAACACTGCAATCCTACCCTGCACTCCTTGCTGTGCGCCTCCTTCCATTTCCTACATAATTTCATCTTCCTGACCATAGTTTCTGCTTCTCACTGGTCATTGCACCCATCACCAATGCGGTTTCAGGTCATTCCTCTTCCCATTTGTTGGCCTCACTAACCTTTACCCTTAAACTCACTCTTTCACCTCCCTCTCACTCAGAGCGGGGCAAGCACTCCCCCGTGCAAGTATGCCACGTGGGACCTCTCTTTTAGCACTGCCGCCATCTCTTCTGGTGGGTGCAGTCACGTCTTTTCATCAGCCGCAGGTCTTCTCCTGCGAGTGCAAAGGACATGGCAGTGTCGGTGGGTGGAGACCGAGGTGAGGGATGCGCCCACCTGAGAGTTGCTCTGCAGACAGGAGATGCTCCAGCAAACCTCTGCCTGTCACTGGTCCCATCAGACAAAGGACCCTCAGCAGGTCCCTGGGGGCTGTGAGCCAAACTATGGGGCTGGTGGCTCCCTTGGAAGTGCCCCTGGCTCTCCATCTCCAGCAGCTCTCCCAACCTCGGACATCCTTGAAGATAAGTTCAATGACTGTGACCGTGTGTCCAATTCCGCAAAGGTGCTCAGCTTTCCCCCTGCAGCCTCTGCGCGAGACAGTGTCTCTAAATACATTTTCCAAAACAGATTATTATTTACTCACCCAAGGCAAAGAAAAATATTCCAACACGAGGCAGCCTCCTGCACTGCTTTTACCCAACCCCTGGCATATTCCTCTCTGGGTGCTGTAATTCAGGATGGGGAAGGCAGACAGCCTTGATGTGGTTTTTCTTTCTCCTGGAGCTTCTCCAGCACACTCATCCCCTCCTCCCCACGCCGAGTAGCTCTCCTTCCCCTCTCAGCCAACATATAATTGTCCTCTGATATTAGGAAGCTAAATGAAGAAGCAGTTTTGTTAAACTACTTGGAGCTGGGTAAATAGACTTTTTCTAATTAAGGGTCCTAAACCTGTGCCCTGCCTGGTGGACCAAGCTGCCCTTCACCGTTGTGACTGCTAGAGATCTTGGAGGGATCAATCCTGCAGTTTAAAGGTAACTTTTCACACAGCATCCACAGCACTGCTGATGTCCTCAGGGGTGCCTGGGATGGCAGTGAACTGCAGGGGGTTAGGAGGCCTCATCCCTCTGTTAGCTAAAAGACTTGATCCAAAATACCAGACAAACCCTAGTGTATGCTGTTATTAGTTTTCAATTATAAATTAACAGATTAAAAAGTCATGCTGGTTAATTACAGCAGGTTAAAGCAGTAACCTGGCTTTACAGCGATGTTAATATGTGACCCAAGAAGTAAAAGAGACATGGTTTAGTGGCAGACCTGGTAGAGTAGGGTCAATGGTTGGACTAGATGATCTTAAAGGTCTTTTCCAACCTAAACAATTCTATGATTCTATGAAAAGCAATGGGATTCTGTGATTCTGTGGGATGAGGGCAGGGAAACACAGAGAGCAGATCACATCAAAGAGTTATAGGGAAGGAGGTTGTCATCTTCGTGTTTTCCGCTGAAAGCCGAACCTTCATCAGCACCGACACGCTGCGATTCGGAGCCGAGAGCTGGAGCTTCCATCCCACACAGATTCCCAGAGGACCTGCATGCAAACCTCCTCATCCTGAGAGCGCAGCAGGACCAGCGGCGGTGCTGAGGCAGAGGGATGTCGCTCCCAACACCCCCTTGCAAACACCATTCTGTATTCTGTGACTGTCCACACGGGCTTCATAACTGTTGATACCAAACTATAAATAAGCACACCTCAAATTAACAGTGCCCTCCTCTGGCTTTAAATTATTTTCATGGATTCTTCTCTTGAAATTGCAGCAGACTTTTGGTTCGAAGCTTCATGGGAAATAAATCATGCAAGGAAGGAGACGGGACAGGCTAAAGTCTGCACTCCTGCAGCTGAGTCTATAAAACCCGGCTGTGCCGCTTGCACCCGTAGTGGTTTCTGAGTGGGACGGCTTCTTCTCTCACTGATGTCTGCAGAAGGCATCTCACCCCTCGCAGAGCAAGCTGCATCTGGCCCACGGTTTCTCTAACGCTTGCCTAAAAAAACAAGCAAGCCCCAGCAAATCGAGCAGCGGCAGCCGAGTCATTAACAAACCCCGTGATACCTTGTGGCCTGCTGTTGGGTTTCACCGCGTCCAGCAGAGGTGACTGGTAGGGATGTGGGGATATGGGTCTGTGTCCCAGCAGCTCCAGGATTTTTGTTGCAGGGGCTTAAGCCCACCCCTGAAGGCTGGGTTGCGTTTGGGTGACCGAAGCATCAGGAGAGTGAGTGCAAACCAGCGCTGGGGCATGCACGGAGAGGAATTTCCCCTCCGTGTCTTGTGGAAAGCTCTTGCCCGGGGTTAGGACCGTGCCTTCCCAGTTAATTGTCTCCCTTTGGCTGCACCAGAGCCGGGAATTGCCTGGAAGAGAGAGGCAGGGCTGGCTTTTTACTGCTGCTAATGAAGAGTGATCCCTGCCTGACCCTCGCATCACATGAGTCTTGGCATGGTCGGTCTGGCTGCGTTTTACAGGGCAAAGCCCGTTAAAGAGGAGAGACTGAAGTTTATTGCCCTGTTTGAATTCCACATACCTCCGGATGAAAAACAAGCCACTTAAAATGATAAAAGGGCCTGCTTTTTATTTACTGGAGTGGCAACAAAACTCCTAGCTACGTCTCCCTTGTAGGCTGTATTCACGCAGATCAGACACTGCCAGGCACACAGTCTTTCTTGACGTAAAGCAACTGCCTGTTTGCAGGAGAGATTTGAAGGGCGCTGCAGAAATGCCTGCCTGCAAGTCCCCTGGCTCTGTGGTTGAGGTTGACCCATCCTTGAGCCCTTCCCTCCCAGCCCTCCTGCCCTGTCAGCATCCCTCCGCTGTGCAGGATGGGCGAGAAGGGATGAAATCGGTGGCGGGTGTGCCAGAGGAGCAGCCATACGGGGGAGGGAAGGTGATGAAAGGATGGCAGGAGAGACAAGGTGTGCTGCAAAGGGTCAGGCTGATATCTGAATGGGGTCTGAGACAGGGAGAGGCTCTAAAACACTGAGGAAGAGGAAGGTAGAGAAGGGGAGGAAGGAATGGTGGGGACCTGACCTTGAGAGGGGAGGAGCGGGAAGAGCAGAGAATGGACACCAAAGCTACAGTGAATGAGGAACAGGTATCCCTCAGCCCATCAGTGAGGTGGGATAGGAGAGAAGGGGTGACACCCTGAAGGTGGGAGAAGGAGTCCCTCCTGCAGCCCCAGCCCAGGCTCCACGACTGCTCCCTGGTCACTCAGAGACTGGGATGGAGGGAGGACAGCAGGGGCAGGGTCTTGGGGGAGTGCCTGCCAAACAAGGTGAACGCAGTTAGCAGGGTAGACCCAAACCATGGTTCAAGAGTTTAACTAGCTTACCCTACATGAGCGCCTGCTTCAGCTTTGGTGAGTTGCAAAAAGCCCCATTTTTAACAGTTTCCAGGGTCTCAAGTCCTACTGCTTTCAGTGCATTACAGACAGACAGATCCACAGTGCCCCAGGGACGGGGGCTGCAGAAGCAGGCGAGGTGAAGGTGTCTGAGCAATAAGCACTTTAAAAGGTAGTTCACCTCCCGCTATCCCTGCACGTGTTCGGGTGATGCAGCTGCAGACGTCTCTGTCGGTACATGTGCTCTCTACAGCATTACGTCGTTGCAGTGAAACAGCACCAGGTAGAAATGCAGTGTATTGCAACCAAGGGCCAGGGCAGGCTTCCTGCTTCTCCCTCCAAAATAAACCACAACAGCACTTGGTGGGAAAGGGGAGGCTTTCCAGTGGTAGATGTTGGGATTTTGACCAGCCCCATCACCTAAACACTTGTGCCACAGTCCTTCGAGGAGGATATGTCCATCAGATTTAGGAACCTGGGTGGACACACGCATTGCAGTGATGGGACCCCATAGGGCGGTCCACTACTGTGATTTGGAGGCTGCTATGAGAGAAACAAAAGGGTCTGTTCAACATGCCATCCTTGGATGGAGAACAAGCTGTCATGGCAACCATATCAGTGTCATTCCAGTGTCAGAACATACGCTGCAAAACAGATAAGGCTTAAGGTGTCACCCCATGGAGCCCAAGGACCCTGATGGGAGCTTGAATCCAGATCCAGGGGACCGGCTGTCCCCGTTGGACGTGCCAGTGAGTGGACACTCACCTCTGGGGCCAGCAAATGAAGGTGGCCACGTATGAGACTATTTGCATCCGATCCTTGTCTGTACAGAAAACATACAGGAACCTCTCTCCATCCAAGAGGGTAGGTATGCTGAACCTTTGACCGGGAGGAGTTATACTAGTATCTGAATGGCAAGAAATAATGTCAGGATTTGGGCCAGAGCTCTGAGCTGCAATGTTTGTGCTGTTTCACGGGTCACGCTAGTTGCTGAGAAGGTTGTGCATCTGTTTATAGACACTTCATTATCAAAGTGATGTGGATAAATCGGAGCAAATTGCTCCAGGGATTTTTTGAGATACAGCTTTGCAAAGGAGGCTAGAAGGACCAAATGTGCTTAGGATTTACAAAAGGACTCAGTTAAGTGACAACATGCTGTCTGTCAGGTAGAAATGCTAACTGCCTCAAAGGGGAAACATCACTTGGGATGGTTTGCAGTGGTAAAACTTCTTGCGATGAGTCTAGGCAAATGAAAATTTAGACTGGGTCTTGGAAAGTATAAAAGGATGTTAGAGAAAAACTTGCAGAGATTTTTTGAATGGGAACTTAATGGAGGACCAAAAAGTGACTTTAAAATGTAATAAAAAGACTGACATTTTCAGGTGAGTTATATGGCTATCACCATATATTTCCTTTCTGTGATCTTTAATGCAGCTACAGTAACTGGTTTGTTGAATGAAGGGCTTGGCCATTCTTCTAGACCATCCTTGTTCCACACGCATTTTTATTCCTATGAATTTTAGTCAGGCAAATAATTTGTTACATGCAGCTTATTACAAAACCAAACCCCTTTTTTCCTGTTTCCCTACTGTAAACACAGAGCAGTTTATGTGACTTGCTTCACTCTTCGTTTATTTGGCAAGTGTAAACAAAACTTAGTTCTTGTGTCACCTGCAAAATTTTTCCCTGATTATTCACAAGGTGTGTGTCAGGCAAGACGCGTAACCGGTTTGCTGAAATCATTGACACTATTTCTGATTTTTGGCCAGCATCCCGAATTTAGCTATACAGGCATTTTTGGCATGATGTTTTGGCTTCCTTATGCAAGTATTTGCTTTTTTGCAAAGGACAGTCGTATTCCTGCAAAATAAACCCCCCCTGCTTCCACGGATGTACATGTACAATGAACTGCAAGCGTGAGTGCTATGTTCAAGGAGAATCGACTTCAGAAACCACTGCAAGTTTTACGATCCTGTACTGTTTGTCTGGGCATCTACTTGCAACTTGGCAACAGGACCGCTGCCGTACTGTGCTCAAGGCATGGTCCTTTTCAAGTGCGTGGTTGTATCGGAGCTACGGCCCACGCTTGCATGAACGGGTTAGCATGACTGGCATGACAGAGGAGTTTGCTCACTGAATCCAGGGATGGCATCCACTGGGAGAATCTGCAAGCATGTTGGAGCACAGGATTTGAATTCAAAATGCTCTTGACAAATTGGAGAAATGGTCCAAAAAAATGGACCTCATTTCAGCAGGGACAAGTGCCAGGGACTGTAGATACGCGGTTGCACCAGTAAGGCACAGAAAGAACTGTTTGGGTAGCAAATGCAGAGGAAAAGGGAAAAACAGAAAAGCGGAAGCTGGCGGATTGCAAGCTGAACACAAGTGGCAATGTGATTCAAGAGAAAAATAAACCAAAGAGAGGGAGGGCGTGAACATGGAGAGAAAAACAGAAGCGTAGAGAACAGGACCGACAGGGAGGGCGTGGGGGACTGCAGCTGCTGATGCCCCAGCGCAGATGGGATGCTCGGCAGTCTTCGAACACACCGAGTGTCTGCTGAAGGGAGGGAAGAGCAACCTGCAGCCCGCGGTGAAGAGCACAGAGATGAGCTCAAACTGCAGCCAGAAGAAGATTCAGACCCGCTTTAGGACAAACGTGGACAGCAAGCAGGCTGGAAAAACAGGTATCAGGGAGAAAGCTGCGCCAGAAAACTCCTCAAGGTCTCTTCCTGGCTGACGTTTTTCTATATTTCTGCAAGCTGATTTGAGCATCAAAGCTACTACTACGGGGTGCAGTTGGAAAAGGCAACGCAGTCCTACCCCAACTGCAGCAAATTCCTCCCTGGATAAATCAGGCAGTAGGCTCAGAGTTTCCACTGCCGGCTAATCCATGCCCAGCCTGCTCTGGGTACAGCTGCCTCTCTGAGATTAGCTCCAGGATCACGCCCTGACCTTTACCTCTCCTCCCTTAGCCCTTTTTGTTTACTTACACTAAAATGATTTAAAATTCCTCCATATTTGAGCACCTTAATGCATTTAGAGTCATGCAGTACCTTGTGAGTGACACCGGTAACCGTGAAGGCAGTTGTCAGCGTTGTAGAAACTGCTACGGATTGCTGAAAAACCTCAGCTGAATGGGAAAACAGGTGTCCCCCCTGAAATCTGCATTGCACAGGGCAGGACCTGGCCGTGCTTGCAAACATTTTTCCAGCCCATTCGCATGGTGGGAGCAATTTGTTTTGTCGGGTCAGTAAATATTATGTCTTGGCTTTATTTTATAAGTTTTTTCTTGTTAGGGAGTGTAATAACTCTGATGAACCTACAGTTCACCAAGGGATTTTTAGATGAATTAAAAAGAAAAAAAGTCAGGAGAGCACAGGGTTAAACCTCTGGGAAAGCATGTGCTGCAGCCTGGGAAAGTAGCTCACCGGCCTGAAAATGGACCTTTTTGCTTTTCACGTCCCATTCCGTATTCTCAGGGGGAGAGGTGGTGTATGGTTCCCTCCAGAAAAGGATTAGGTCCATCTTAACACTAGTTTATTTTTTGTTTCGTCCTGCTTGTCTTAAGTTGAGGTTACTTCTGCTCTTTGTATTGACAATGGCTTCAACGTGAAGCTTAAGTTTTAAGGGAAAACTTACAGCATCTATAAACACCCACCAGCAGCAATGGGAACAGTTTTCTTTCCTTATCTCAGTATTCCCAGCTGGTTTTCCCACTCCCCTGCCCCACTGAAGTTCTGGGGGATGACCCGCCCTGGATGCTCAGATGTCGTGGGCTCAGTGAGCAGCAATCCAGTGTGTGACAGTGACAACGCAGTGACAGTGACCGCTTCGTCCTCCCTGTGCAGAGAGCAGGCTCGCAGGGTGGCAGGGGCTGGGCTCGTGGGGATGCTGCGCTCGTGAAGGCACTTTGCTCCTGCAGGTTGTTCAGGTGCTGAGTTTTGGGGCTGTTTCCAGCTTCCTCGAAGCACTGCTTTTCCCACTAACTTCTTTGCACCTCATCTCCTTGATTGTGGGACTGGGGAGGGTCTCTGTGGTCAACGCACACAAGAAATACCAAAACCTTCTCTCCTGCCTCCTTGTCAGACATTGTGAGGGTTGCCGAGGTAGTGTAAGTGAAACACCTTAAATATCGGGATGCAAAAACTTATTGTGAATGGAGACAGCAAAATACTTGGTCTATAAACCCTATATAAGTACTAATCATCATCCACAAGCTGTAGGGCAGCAGAGTAGATGGAGAGTCTGAGCTGCCACATCATCAGGAGAGTTTTACAAGCTGGAAGGTACCATCCAACAACTTCGTTTTGAAAACCACCACTGGCATTTAATTTTGCCGGTGCTAGTCCCCGAGGTGGCTTGTGAGCAGCCAGGCCGTGCATCTGCACTGTCCTACCAGATGGGTGATTGCTGTCCAGGGCAGAGCCTGGCCCAGCACCCACGCGTTTAGGGTGCTGTAAAAGAAAAGCAATATATTAATGCAACTCCAAGCTGAGCTGAGGGGAAATTCAACATTCAGAGACAGACGTGACTCAGGAAGGAGATATTCTTCATTTATATCTCCCAGTGGATTCAGAAGAGGAGTAGGTAGGGGAAATGCTATACCTTTTTCTGCAGACATTAAGCCGTGCCTCCTCTGCACACAAGTGGACTCCGAGGGACCTGGGGTTTGGGAGAGCGTAGTACAAGTCTGCCTCTGGCATGAACTCGTGTGGTGTTGCAAAGACATTTCACTTCCATCCTGCGTGTCTGCTTTGTCCAACTTGACAGAGGCTCGTTGCTACATTTTTGTGCAGTATTTGGGACACTGGGGTTTCTAGAGCCCTGGTAGATGCAGAGGATCCTGGAAATCAACAGCACTTTCTTAGAGGGTCCTGCAAGGTTTGATCTTTCCTTGAGTCTCCTTCGTGGAGAACAGAGTAGACTGACAGCTTCTTACCCCAAACTATGGCTGAATCTTAACAGTGAGACTAAGGCTCAGAACAAGATCAAGCAGCAAACCATGGATATTCAAGTTTTACCTGGAAGCTCACCATCCTCATGAAGGTCTAATTTCTTCAGGCACATGAGCGGGTTTCTGGGTGTGCCAACTGGAACAGCTTCACAGCAGCAACTTCCCTGAAGTTGATGCTTTTTCTTTCCCTCACGCGCACCTTCAAGCCACTTCTCACCCAGCTAGAGCACTTTGATGTCCCAGGCTGTGGGATTTTTGGCTTTGCAGCTACCTGGTAGTCTCCAAGTGGGATGCCTGCAGGCCAAAGGATTTCCCCAAGCTTTGCTGCAGGGACTCATCATTTTTCCTCCCTCCTTCTTGGTTTCACAGCTTGAATATAAAACAAACATCCCAGCAATCAGCTCAGCATGCTGTGCTCATAAAGCAGCAGAGGAGCTCCGGGGTCATTGTGTTGCAGAAGGGTGATGTATCAGAGCCATGGGTTGTACCTGCACTATCGATGTATGGTACTGGTGCCATACCTACACCATCTCTGGTCACCAAAATGGTGATCCAAGCGCTGCAATGATGTCCATGATGCTACTCTTGTTCCATACCCTGAACCACTGTGCTCTTTTTTGTTCTGTTTGGCCCTGTTGTGCTTTCCTCCTTGCCCCACTGTCCAGCCCAGGCACTGATAGGAGTCACAGCGATGGAGACCAATGACAGCAGGGCTGCAAGGCTGGGAGGGGAAGGACACATTGAGAAGGACAGATCTGAGGCATCACCCTCACCTCCTGCATCGTGAAGCATGGAGGAGGACCCCCCAGGCCAAAACAACCCCCCAGTTCCAGTAGCGTGGCAACACTGACTACACTGCCCAGGGATTTTCTCCAGTGCCTGGACCACGAGGTGGCCCGCAAGGAGCAGTGAGATGCTGAGCTGAATCACTCTGCCTCCCAAACCGTGGTTATCTCCCTGAGCGGCGCATCTTCCCGCGCAGGTGATACATGAGGACAGCCTACTCAGCGGGCCGTAATGTGATGTTCCTGTCGCTTTTTGTAGGACATATTTTCCAAGCAATCTGCAAGCACCAACCACGGCGTTTCTCGTGTGTAACGTCGGCAGGGAGGAGCACGGCAGAGCTGATTTTAGTCACATAGCTGTCCTGATGTGTCACTGCCGAAAGGTCACCGCATCTCTCCTTACCCCGCTGGCGCGGCGCCCGAGGGAGCGGGTGGCATTGTATAACCGAGCCTTGTCAGGACCTTTTTGTACTTGGCAGGGCAGCCATACCTCCGATTATTATTTCCTGCAAACAAACAGCCTCAGTGCTTTGCAGCACCCTCGGAAACCTTCAGTGCCACGGGGCTGGCATGTAGCTGAGCCCTCTGCAGAGATGATGCTGCTGCTTGATTGTTATCCGTCTTCTCCATGGCTTGACCACTGCCACTGCGCTCCCACAAGGCCAACCCTCTCTTCTGTATTTTCCTTTTCTGACAGCTGTTGACATCAAACCTTGAACCTGGAGAGCTGCAAAAAGAAGAGCCAGGCAAGCCATGAGCGGCAGCATGATGGCAAAGTAGAAAGCAGGCAAATAATTGATGATAAGCAATATAAACCGGTCTGATTGTGATGCTGCAAAGTCTCCATCAAGCAGTACAGCTAAGGGAACAGCCCAGGGAGGGGGACCGGTGTGCTGAGCTTGGTGACCAAAGTCCCCCATGGTGATGGGCAGAGGTGGGAGTGAGTCACGCGACAGAATGCAGCTCTGCGTCATAGGCTGCCATTGCACCGTTCGTGTTCATCTTCATGTCACACCTGCCTTGGGTTTCTTCTTGGTCTTCTGAGCTCCCTGGCCTGATCTTCTCCCTGCCCACTTCATGGCAGAGTCTTTCCTCTCCAGGGTGCCAGAATAGACAATTTTATCCATCTTACAAACAAAAGCTGGACTGAGGGAGAGGCACTAAATTTATTCCTGAAATCATTTTGTTGATTTGTGCAGTTGAGAATTTTACCCGAAAGTCAGGGATCTGCTGTCTTTCCTCCCAGAACAGCGATGCTCTTTGTGGCTCTAGAAATCAGATCAGCCAGATGGATTGGAGGTTATGAACATGCCTGGAAGAACCAGATGCAAGTGATAAAGAAAGGGCCCAGCATGGCAGGGCAGACAGCAGAGAAATAGAAACAGCTTCATAGAATCGTAGAATCATAGAACTATAGAATAATAGAGTCAAGGAGTCATAGAATGGTTTGGGTTGGAAAGGAACTTAAAGACCCTCACGTATTTGCAGCTGGTCCTCAGCACTGCCCTTCTTTCTCTGACTCCAGCGAGACCTTGGCCATTGATGCTGGGCGAGATGGGTCCCACCCAACACCCATCTGGAGCTGCTCAGACTTCTCCAGGCAGGACAGTGCCAGCTCTGCTCGAGTGCTGCCCGTGCACGATTGCCCACACGGCCACGAGCTCACCCAGCCGCAAGTGCTGGCAGCTCCCGTAGCGTTCCTCCCTGAGTCACATCACCTCATGGGGACAGCGGCTCACCCGAGGGACGTGACCACAGTGGTGGGAGCGGAGCTGCTGCAGACGCTCACATTCCCAAACTCCTGGGAGTGTGAGCTCAGACCTGCCTCTTGGGAGGAAAACGCCGACACAACACAAGCCCTTGGATTGCTTTGTTCAGAGAAAGAAAAAACAAACATTTTACTTCTTAATTAACATCCTTCAACCCTCAAACACGTCAAGCAATTATTCCTTCTATATGTCACTCAGTCTAATGACTAGTTAATAATAAAAACCATGCTGGTCTGCAGCCTTCAAAGCCAGGAAGCAGATTTTAGAGTTAATCTCCTTTCACAACAAGCTTCAAAACATGTCTGTGTTTATTCTGGGACAAAACCATTGGGAACGAATAGGCCTGAACAGGGTGAGCAATTTTTTTTCAGTATGGGATTTTTTTAATATATTGTTATTAAGAAAAGTGAATAATAGAGGAAAGTGCTTTGAAATAATGGCTGGAAGGTGGCAGCAGGTAGGGCTTTGAGCCAGTGAGCCTGGACTATCTCTGAAAGCAAAAGCCCTTCAGCTGCAAAGCACTGGGTAAAGGCTGTGCCTCCCTCACCCTGCCACCTCACCCTCTCCTACCTCCTTCAGCCTTTCACCGTTCGCTTCGTCTCATTTAGGGCTGAGTTTCAAGCTTGCCCACAAACCCACCCTCATGTGGGAAAACACTCTCCCTGAGCCACGTTTTGGGTAATTGCTCGTGGTGCTTAGGTAGTTTAGCATAAACAGTGATGAACTTCTGCCAGACTTTTAGGTGTCGTCCTGCTGCCATGGCTGCGAGTTGTTCTTCAGGAGCAATGGCTCTAAGCCTGCTTCTCGGTGGCAGGATGGAGCATCTCCAGGCTACCTGTACCATCTCTTTCCCAGGTCTAGATAGCTCAAGCTTCCCTAGGCTTGCTGGAGGTCAAGGTGAGCTGCAGCTCCTCCTGGCCCATGGAGATGTGGGTGGAGAGCGAGGGGGACATGCCTCGGTCCTGTCCCGGCATGCAGTCAGGATGTGGGCAGCTGAGCGTCCAGTGCCAGAAGCTGGGAAACTGCCTGGTGTGGGCAGCAACGAGCATCAAAGTGCTCTGATTCACCCCAGGGAGAGGCCTCTCGCTGGTAATTGCATTTTTTCTTCAAGGACTCCTATGTTCCTTTCCCAGATCTCTGTATCCCCGTGCCTTGAACAGGACAACCCTTTCCCAGTGCAGCAGGCAATGGGGGAATGGGGAAACTTAGCCCAAAGCACTAGAGACATCAAAGTGAGGGAGGTCTGTAATTCATGATCTCTCTGCAAGGCAGGCTCAGAGAGAACAAGAAAAATTCCTTCTCCAGAAAGATGTGGCAACATGAGCAATGCGAGAGGAGGAACACTTTGGGGATACATGGAGCAATTATTAAACATCTGTCTTTCTGAATGAGGACCTAGACGTTCAACGATGGCAGATGATTTGAAAAAGAGAAGGAAGTGACTAGAAATAAAAAAAAAAAAATGCAGTTGCACTGAGCAAACAGATCAGGTCTGGACATGATACTGCAGAAAGCAAGGCAGGAAAGACAGAAAAGCCCAAGCTACCTTAGGGGAGATGGTTTCCCACAGCCTGGGGAATGGATCAAGGCTCCAGCCCTAGTTCAAGCTGCCTGCGGAGGTGGCCTTCCCTCTGGGCCACTCACAGCCAAAGGGTGTTTTAGAGTGCAACTCCAGCGCTTTCAGATGGCAACAAGGCACCTAAACACCTTCTTGGTTCGGTGTTTAGTCTCACCGGGTCTTGGCACCTCTGCTACAAAAGTGCTACCTCCATCCCTTATGGAGGAGTGATGGGGATGGAAACTTTCCACTTTGGGGTGCTTGCGCACTGCACACCTGGTATCTCTCACAGCTTCCGCGATAGCCTTACTGGGAGGGCTGGAAGAGGGCTAACATCACTCCCAGCTGACAAATTTCCCATTTCTGAGACATGTCTGAGCTAGGGACAGCTTCCACCCACTGCACGTGAAGTGTCTGCCAGGAGAACAATAACCACCACGAAAATATCAATGCAGGTGTCACTGTCTGTTGTGAGAAATGTGTCCCACTTCTTAGATTTTTCAGGAATTAATTGAAAATATATTTGTGGGGTTTGTTGTAATGGGGGTTGCCATGACAACCACTACAGCTACTTAGAAAAAAATAGGAAGGGCTCACACTGTCACTGGGGCCATCTGTCCCTTCCATGGAGGGTCATTATAAAGCCATGTACCAACCTCCCCGAGCCAAATGTTCATTTAAGCCGATGGTGATAAAAGTGCTTGGCACAATTTATCAAAAAGCTTCTCTCCTGAATCACTGTTTCTTTTCTCTGCACTGACATGATAATTTCCTCTATATCGGTGCAAATTAAATTCTAATGAGGAAGCTTCGCATTTCAATGTGATGGAGAGCTTTTCTTCTCTAAGATGCACAGGAGCATCGCATCCACTGTGGAGGGAGGGGAAGGGATTAAATATGAATGAAGGTGCATGAGACAGGCGCACGGTTTCCTCGCCTGTGTCTCTGATGCTGCCCCCCAGCGCTAGGGGTGCAGGAGCCCTTCAGCAGCCGTGGGAAGGGCAGTTTTGCTAAGGTGTCTTATTATTATTTGCCTTATTACTGTGGTATTACATAGCCTGGGCAGCTGCATGTTCCTCTGTGAGCCGGAGGAACTTCCTCCGAGGATGGAGGCGGTGACCAGTTCCTGGAAAGGCGTCTGGGACGCAGCAGTGGGCAGGGCTGAAGGGCCCCGGGCAGGGGGAATGGAGGCGAGCGCAGGCGCTTCCCTGCTGTGAAACTGGGAGCTGCTCTTGGAGTGCTTTGGGTGACTTGTGACACGACGGTCCTTGCTACGGCGGTGCCTCTAGATCCCTCAAGTCCCACAGGGGAGGAAGGGGATGCCTCCACTGGTGCAATTTGATCCACAGGATATTTTCAGTTGTGCTTTCTCCGTGACGCGGCTACAGAGAGGCCACCCCCGCATCCCAGCAACGTGAACTCTCCTTTCAGCTCCGTCATCTCCATAATACAGCCCACCTGATGGTTGAAGGCCTGGGGACCCCTTGGCAGGGAGCAGGGGGCTGTGTCAATGGCTCTCTGCCTGCAGGGGAGATCCTTGGCAGGGTATTAGGTGGGGCAAATGCAGAGATGGTGGGGTCTGGGGGCTTCCCTGCCCCATGGATCCATACACTGGTACTGGTGTGGCAAGGGGGGGATGAGCAGAGCTCAAGCATGGCAATCTACTCTCCACATGGCAGGGACAAATCCCAGACTCCCAGGAGAAAAACATCAGGGAAAACTTCAAAGGAGACCCCCCAGCTGAAGCTCAGCAGAAGGACAGCTTTTCATTTGCATCCTCTCTGGGGCAGGAGGATCTTGCTCGAGGCAGAGGGAGGGTGGGTTGCTCCAGGTTCAAGTCCAAACAACTTATTTCCAGGGTCACCGCAAGCTGTTAAATCTTCTTCTGCCACAAATTCCCCATCAGAAGCTGGGGGTCGGAAAGCCCAGATCTCCACCGGTGGCCAGGAGGAGGCTAAACCTCTAAATCAGTGCAGATCCCATTCCTGGGGCTGCTGGGACCCTGCCAGCAGACCGACAAAGTCTATTTGAGTTTGATATTCAGTGTAAAGTCAGGAGCAGGCAGAGTCGACTCTAACCAAAACTGCATTGGTATTAGCTTGACCCCGTAATGTGAATCTGCTGCGCCCGCGTGACGCTGTGCATCGGAATAATCTCTGACATCTGCTGCGATACGGGGCCAAAGCCACCCTCAGTGGGAACAGCAGGGCTTTATTTGACTCAGTGGCCTTTACTCCAGGGTTGCTTTTGGCCCCGGGAATGCGAGTCGCTGCCTCCACAGCGTTATTTACTGGATGCCTGTCTGTAGTTGTAGCTGTACTTTTTTGGATGGCAACGTGTATCCTATACTTTGGAAGCTGCTTATATTGAAACTTCACAATGAAACTCAAGCCAAAAGATGCCAGACAGAAAGCAAAAAAATTAGAGCTCCTGGAAGAAGGTGGTCAATCTGAGCCATTGTTTTTCTAGGACTGCTAATTCCAAGTAATCTCAGTTGTGAAAAAAGTTTGCAGCAATCATAGAAAAGAAGAAAAGTATGTAATTGAACTCTATCCCTCCTTGGAGAAATGCAGCTGCTGGGTTGTCCCAGAAATCTTTTCCTGGAAGGAAGTCATGAATTATTCTGGAGAAGCTGTTCAGAAGTTGTGTGGAAGACCTGGATTTGAGAGTGCTGCAGAGTCTTCATTCCTGGCCTGATGCTGGGGAGACTGATGTGCCTTTGGCCACGTGAGGAGCATCAGAGTCCTCAGAGCTGGCCAAGGGGTGTTGAGTCCATGCCAGTGTATGTGTACACTGTGTTTGTCTCTTTCTACAGCAGGAACCATCTCATTTCCATGAGACTGTTGATCTGTATGGTCCACAGAACACCGTGGCTGATGAGGCCATCAGAGCTAGGCAAAGTAAAACTCTGCTGCACTAGTATGTGCCATGACTGTATGGGCTGAACGTGACCTAGGCACGGGGCAATCCTGGGATGACCCTGGGAGTCACAGACAAGCTAAACACCACTGAACTTGCGTGTGATACCTTTAGAGTGAGCCAGGCAGAGCAAGCCAATTTAAGAAGTAATAAACTTCTGCATAATATCCCGCCCATCCCATTTGCAGAAAAACCAAGCCAACCAACCCAAAAGAAAAGGAATGGAGAGGAAGAAGGGCAGGGGAACAACAGTGCAAAGACATCAAATGAAAGCATGTGCCCTTGGGCCCAGGCACTGGTGAGCGCAGAGGAAGGAGCCTAGAGGAGTTAGTGGGGACACTTCCAGAATATAGTGTCTTCCTGTTTTATCTTTTGGGACCTGATTTGTCTTTTGGGAATGTCATTTCCCAGATTGCAAATAGAAACTTGCTGTGACTTCAAAAGTCCTTTCTTGTTATCTCAAGACTAAAGTTCCTCTTCCATGGAGTGTAGAGGGGTGGAAGGACTTCCCATTTACTTTTCCTATGATTTCCAGGGAAGAAAGCAGAGTCAGGAGCTCTGCACGTGTTGGATGTCCTCTGTGGCCTCATGCACATCACGGTGCAACTCTGGTAGAAGAATTAATGAAGCTTGCCCTGCTGTGCTCAGTCCCAGGAGGGCAACGCCTTGGCTGGGGTGATGTTGACACATTTATCCGAGACGCATTGCAGCATGCTCAGCCTCTAACTCGGGAAAAGAAAATCTGCTTTGGCAGACCTCTTGGAAAGGCTTTGGACACACGCTTCAGGAACAGAGCCCTGCACAAGCATGTTCCCTGTGTTTCTGGAGGCAAGCTCCACGTACCTGTGCGTGCGGGTGTTATAGGAGCAGGGCAATACACTGGTTTTTCACATGAGGACTAAGTGAAGGTGCCAGGCTTGTTCCCTGAGATCTGGACCCAAACCAGTAAGCTGGAAGGAGAAGAAGGGCTTTCCTTATGTGAAGCCAGAGTTTCTACTGGTGTAAAGCTCCGGTGGGCGAGCACTTACTCACTTGTGAATGTAACGGGGGCTGCAGCAAGGGAAACTCAGATTTTTTATATCCCTGAATTTGCAACAGAGCTTTGTCCAACAGGATGAATGATTTATCTTCTAAAAGAGAAAATGGTGTAATTTTTTTCTATTTACCTTCCCTAAACAGAGAGCTGAGCTGGTGACTGCTTGAGGTCTATTCCTGATCTGTATTTGCTAGAAGCTGCTTTGGTTGAATTTTGCAAAGCTGTTAAATAAGTCTCCATGTAAAATGAACAAATTAAGCAAATTTTTTACATTACTCTGCCCAGTTTCTGTATTGCCTCTCTGTTCTGGGACACCCAAACTTTACAGCCTGGCATGGTTAGTACATAGAAAAAGATCTCCTGTCCCCTCGCCGGCCTAGGGACACAGGGATAAAATTAGAACAGTAATTGGCCATGTTAACATGAATTATTGCTTCATATTTATTTATTTCTTATATTGCTTGCACCAGCGTAATCTTATGAGGTGGTTGTCCAACCCACAGAGCGTGAATGACAGGGAAGGGGAAAAACAATAAATCCGTAAACAGCGTACAACCCATCAGAGAGACAGGGTGACACAGTGAAGTTTGCTTTTCTGATTTCGCCATCTCCATGCCTTTCATTTCCTACTTTAGTCTGTACTTGGGGCCAGTGAAGTTTCTCAGAATGTCCAGTTTCCTGGTCAAACATCAGGTTTTCTTGGACTGCCCTCGGTGGTGTGGCCCATCAGTGCAACCAACCAACACAACTCTGTCTCTTTTCCTTGGGATGTTGGATGATGTGGGAAATTTTCCTCAGATCCAGTCCCATCAGCAGCAGGTGGTAACAGAGTGAAAAAAAAAGAAAGCAGATCACCTAAGTTGGGTGGTCACTTGGCAGCACCTGCCATTTGAACCTGAACTCATAGGTTGCACATGTTAATGGTGTGGCCGTTGCTTTCTTTTTCATCAGAAATGTCCACCTTGTTGGGCTTGTCACTGCAAAGATGCAGGACTTTGTCCCATCCTTCCTCTTCCTCGTGTCTCCATAGGTCCTACCTCTTTGTTCTCCTGTTGATGCTGATTTGGGATCTTTCTCACACACAACCTTTGCTTCATGGATCAGCTTCTCTGTGATTTTCCATCTGACTCACCATTTTGCCTTTCTAAATCTCCTAAAAATTTTTCCCTCACTGCACCTCTTAATTTATCTGCTGACATTGTTACCTTCTATTTAGCTCTGAAAACCACCCAGAGTGGTGGTTACGGGAAGGATTGACTCAGGAATGAGCCAGACACAAGGCGGCCTCGTCACTTGGGAGAAAGTGTTTCTAAGAGAACTTGGCTTTCTAACTCCTCTGCAGTTTTCCTGCAGTTCTTTAGAGATATTTTTAAACCATGAGTGAAAATGACTGAATTTAATATGGCAAGGCTGAGGATGCAAGAAAGTTTCAAAATTCAGCTGTTGTTATTCTTAGGAAATGAGAGTCCAGAAAGCTAATCCCCATATTATTTCTTAAAGATGAGAGGGTTTGATTGTCTTCCAGTTACAGGGAAGAAGCTGCAGACACACAGATGCTCGACTGGTAACTGTCTGTCCTCAGGGCTAGAAAGTCCCTACCTGAAGTGTCCCAGCCAAGCATGGATGCTGTGAATTAAAGGTTGGGTTCCTAAGTTGGCTGAACTTTAATATTTTCAGGCACTTTAAAGACTATAAGAATGCCCCATCCCTGGAGGTGTTCAGGGCCAGGTTGGACGGGGCTTTGAGCAACCTGGTCTAGTGGGAGGTGTCCCTACCCTTGGTAGGGGGCTTGCAACTGGATGATCTTTAAGGTCCCTTCCAACTCTAACCATTCTATGATTCTCTGATTCTGTGATCTTAATATGAGATTTGTGTCTTGAAACTATCAGGCAGGTAGCTGGGTAGGGTGTTATTGATACACTGGGTGAAGATGCTCTGAAGCCTTCCCTCATCCCCCAAAGCTAAATACACCTTGCTTCTTCATGCATGCATCTAGGAAAGGAAAGAGAACTTGGCAATGAGCAGGGCAGCATCGTAGCCCTATCTATGATTAGCCGGCAAAGGACATTTCCCAATGACTTGTCAACTGAATTCCTTCAGATTATTGGGAGATGATTAATGATACTGGAGATGTATGGAAATTTCAAGGATGTCACCACTGCTGTTCAGTCTGTGAACAATCTGTGATGGATGTAAATCTAGTTCTGAACCATAGTTCAACATGTCCATGGGCAAGAGGCTATCCTATGAGAAGAAACCAGAGCTGCCAAAAACCTCATTGTTGGTTTGATGTGGATCGTGATTTAGCTTTACCAATACTTGCGGTGAAGCTTCCATCATGCAGGAAGAGCACTCCAAATGGTGAACAAAGACATCATTTTTCATTACATTAAACCACAACTTTTGCCTTTGATGAAAAAAAAAAAGCAAAACCAAATGTTTTCTGGCAGCATTTTGGAATTAAATCTCTGGAAATGGAAACCAAGGATCACTGCCTCTGTTCCCAATACCAAGCTTTCTGCCATTACAACTCCTTTGAAGTGCCAAGGAAAAGGTGAAGTTCAAGGTCTTTTATGTTAATTTTATGTAAAGTCTTGGCAGAAATTCTTTGCCAACATTCCAAAAACTCTACAGAGCTTCCTTTATGAGGGTTGCTGACTCAAATGAACATCTTCTGCTTACTCGTCTTAAATGGCCACCAGAATTTTCTGGGAAATATTTTACTTGCCTGAATACATGTGTAAATAGATTCCATGAGATAAGAAAAAATTACTAGGTAGTACAGCTTCTCCATGAATGAAACCAAAAAAAGTCCATCCTACGTAGTCAGATGAATTTTATTAACTTGTGAAAAATTCTTGAGCTGTGTATATCCATATTAACTTATATCCCAGTTAAGGACACACAAGGAATTAGAGGACTTCAAAATGTCTTGTTCATACTCTGCTGATAAGACCGTATTTTTTGGAACATTTACATTTCCAAATAAGGAAAATGCTAATAACAGAAATCTGTGAATTAGCTACTGTTCTCATAAAGAAGTCTTTTTATCCATTTTTTTTTTCAGTCTCTTTGTTGCACAAGGGAAGCATAGCAATTAGCACTGATTGTGTGACTGGTAAATTATCAACTACTAACTTCCAATCTACAATACATTTGAAAGACAGCTTTGATTGTAGAGATCACAACTCACGATGTCTAGGGTCCAAGGGCTCATACAAGGCTATCTGAACACGGAGGAATCTCTAGCTTTCTGTGAGATTTACTAATTTTCTGGGTAATAAACATTGCCTAGTGTTACTGAAATTAAGTTTGAAGATATTAACCTTTGTGGTTGTGTAACTACTAGTGTGATAAAGAAGGATAGTCCTGAGATGTACAGTGACTCACAGCTGCCGCAAATTTGTTTAGATCATACCAAACTGATCTAATTTCCTCTGTGACAGAGCAAGAAAGAGTAAAGAGATAAGGAGGAGCAGTAAAAAGTCATTTATCTTGAAATTAGGAAGGCTTTTGTATTGCCTCATATGGCATTTTCCTAAGTCAGCTCTGGAAAGAAGGTCTACAGATAAATACTAAAGGGTACAAAATTGGTTGGAAAACCATATTGGAGAGAGAGATTCAGGGCTCACTGCCAGACCAGTATTACTGGCACTGTACATGGAGCAGCTCAGCACTGTTCACTGTTGTCCTTAACAGCTGGANGAAGAGAAGAGAAGAGAGAAGACAATATACCTGCTGCATATGCAATGACACCTGGAAGAAGCTGCAAGCAGGTTGAGCTGAGGGTTAAGACTTAAGATGACCTCGGTCAGTTGGAAAAATATCCCAAAGAAATGTAACACTGTTCGATAAAGATTAATGCAAAGTTTGGTACATAGGGTAAGAATAATCATATAAATACAGGAAGAAGAACATCTGGATGGCTCTACAAAACACATGAGATGATAATGGTTTGCAAACAACATGTGGCAAACTGCACACATTATACTGCTGCAAAAAAAAGGTAGTTCTGCAGTTCAGCAAAGATATGGGCTGATGGAAAAAAACACGGAAGAGAACAAAAGGACCATGGGCTGAGATGTCTAAAAATAAGAAAGTTGAGGGAAGACATGGTAACAATTTCCTATGCACAAAGGACTACCAGAAAGAGAAAGGGTGGAATATGCGCCCTGTGTGCGGGGCAGATAGGACAAGACGTAATGGGTGTAAACTGCAGAGAGGACGCTGGAAGTTAAAATTTTAGGAATATTATCTAATGGTGAGGATTTCTGGGCATGGGGAACTGCCTGGGGTGGCTGTGGAAGCCCCATCACCAAGGATTTTGGAGGACAGTATAGGCAAAGATCTCTCAGAAACAGGTAGTTACAGGTAAGCCCTCCTCTGACAGATGAATGAAACAACATTTCAAGATCTTCATAGGGTTTATTTTCTTTAGTTGTCTTATTAATCCCTGTGTTTGGCAAAACTCAAAGAACGTGGTTAATAATAGCACTGGAGAGAATTGTTTGTTATTTTCCCTTATTTGTTGGATAACAGCAAATCTTTATGACAGGGAGGAAATCTTGTCTAGGAGTGCAAGGGGCTCAGAGCGTATTTTCATTTGCTGATTCAGGCAAGAGCCCAGACCAAGGACCCTGGATTCCTCCCTGGTTCTCCATGTCCTCCCATAGAGGAGCTGCAGATAAAGCCAGCAGCATCATTGTCTCAGTCTTGGCCTTTACAGCTTTTTTTGCCTGTGCAACCTCAACCACACATTTCACCTCAGCGAGCTGGGGTACCTCTTGCTGCGCAAAAATGGAGATCCACCAGCTTGGATCTCATACTGGAAATTCATATTTTTAAAGTACCTCAAGACCCTCAAGCAGCAGATGCAGAAATATAAAGAAATTAGTAGGTTTGCAGACAGGGAGAACCCTGCATGCCAAGAAACCCTCGTGCTCGCTGCAGAGCAGCAGGAAAGCACCCTCAACACAGGAGAGAAAGAACCACGCGAGGCATCCAAGCCCATCTCTCAGAAGCATGGACCAGACATCCCCACACCTCAGCATAACATGTCAAACTTAGGACCCTTGGTTCAAAAAACCCTCAGAATACAATTTGCACAAAGAAGCAATCAAGACAACCAAAGGATGTTATCAGTGCCTAGATATCTCATCCATCTTCATTGCTGGAACAGGCACAGTCCACAGAAGTGCTCCACAGCTTTAGGAAAAGCTGTGTATACAATTAAATTTCCAAAGCCTGATCAGAGTCTCAGCGATATCAGTGTAAATCAGGGCTATGGAGCTACGAAGGCATGAAATGAGATCAGAATGAGCCCTGGAGCTTTCTCCCATGCCCAAGACCTTTCCCTGGTTCCCTGTCAAACTTCAAGTGAGCTCTCGCTTGCAGAGCATGCTCTCATTGGCATAATGCCACCGTCGGACTTTCTGCTGGAATCAGCCATCCAGTAACTCATTACTTCCAAATCATTAAATTATTTCTCTCTAATCCAATTAGTCACGTAAGCACAGAACAATCCATTCTACTTTCTCCTATTGGATATTTAAGCAGGCGGCTCCGTATTCATTTACTGGTGTTCAGAGCATTAGCTTTGGAGTGACTGGCAGGCAGCCTGCTTACACAAAAGCAGGCAGACAGCAAGTTGTTGACGGCACAGTATGGTTACAGGGTCAGCTGCAACATGCAGAATCTTACGAACTCAGGTGTTTTGTAGACATTTCCATGCTTTCTCCATTTCAAAGGGTCCTTCTCTTTCCTCTTCTGGTTCAAAGGCAAACACTGCTTTTTTTGCCTGGCTTGAAAGGTGCCTGCACCTCGTGCTCTCGAGCAGGGCAGTGCTATCAGTGCAGGATGCACGTGAACCGCAGCGCGCCAGCACGCGTGCCCAGGTGCTTGCGAGAGGGGAGCCAAAGCCCATAGCTCTGGCTGGAAACCAGCCCAGCTGTGAGTGCAACTGGATGAACCTCTGCTGCTGCGCCTCCATCGTAACCAAGCTGGGACTGCAGAGTGAAGAGACGACGCCGGGATTTCTCCATCCACCCAGCGCAGCCTTGCCAGCAGTGAGGTCTACCAGCGGCTACCCCAGGGTCCAGGCAGGCTGCCGTGCTGCAGCGGTGCCTCTAACATGCCAGCCAGTGCATGTCTACTTGTGCTACCCCAAGATGCAGCAGGAACACGCCCAAAGGCTGGCCCAGCATGGGGTGGTGGATACTGGGATCTTTTCTGAGGTTATGAATGCCCTCGCAGCCTTCAGCGAGGGAAGTGTCAGCCTGGGCCAAATTCCAGGCTAAGGAAAATATCCTGCAGTCCATAAATGCTGGATCTGCTTCAGCCCCGGACCCATGCAGCACCTGGAGTGGCACAGCCCCAGCCCTGATGCGGGGAGCTGGCATGAGGCACATCTCACCCATGAGAGGGAGAGGCATTTCCCAGGGCCTGAGACAACCCCCAGACACTGGAGGGGGAAAAAGAAGCAGCTACCAGGTATTTTTTCCTACTCCATTTCTATTACTTTTAACATTAGAGAGGCGTTTCTTGCTCCTCCCCAGATCCCCTGTGATCCTGTGTAAGCTCCAAATAGACCCCTCCACCAGAGCTAGTGGGTTGAGCAATGTCTATCTGTTTTCACCAGATGCTCCCCATTTCACTGCCCCTTCCAGTGTCTCTGCAGTCCTTCTCCCGACCCTGTCCCTCATCAGCAGCTCAAAGAGGATCCTTCAGGCGATGGCAACGGAGGGGAACGGAGGTGAATAGCTCCCAGCCTGAGCGAGGAGCTGCTGGTAAGCCTCCAAGTGCAACTGGGATGCTGCGAGTGCTGAAAAGTTTACACGGGTTCAGAAGGCAACTGGAAAAATTCACAAACAGAAATGCATTTAGGGTTGCTAACCGCAAAGAGCCCACCTCTAACTCAGCAAACCCCAGAGACACAAACCAGTGGTGAAATTAGTCTGGGGAACCACCTTTTTCTTCTCCCTGTTCGCCCCCAAGCACCAACACCTGCCTCCTGTTGCAGGGCGTACCCTTGGTCCGACCCCGCTTTGCTTGTCTTGCACTCTTAAGAAAAACTCTACCGGTCAAAGAGTTTTTAAGGAGCCTGAGCTGTTCTAAATAGCCGCAAGGTCGGTGTATAATGAGCTTTCAGCTTATTGTTACTAAGTGGAAAGGCACAATTAAAGCCCATTAACGACTATGACATCACCAGTTTGGAGGAAACGCTCTGTGCCGGGCAGGAAGGGGGCAGGACAGCCATGCAGTTATCTGCAATGACTCCCGGGGAAACGCCGGGCCCTGGGAGGCGATTTCTGGTCCTGCAAAGACGTTGCTGACAGCCCATTTCCAAAACAAAACTCATTACTTTTCATAAATGTGCTGTGTGCTGGAGACGTGCACAGGTTCACCAACTCTGACAGCTCGGAGAGGTTGTGATGCCTTTCATCTGCACTGCAAAAAGTTAGAATCACAGAATCACAGAATGGTTAGAGTTGGAAGGGACCTTAAAAATCACCTAGTTCCACCCCCCCTGCCATGGGCAGGGACACCTCCCACTAGACCAGGTTGCTCCAAGCCCCGTCCAACCTGGCCTTGAACACCTCCAGGGATGGGGCAGCCACAGCTTCTCTGGGCAACCTGGGCCAGGGTCTCACCACCCTCAGAATGAAAAATTTCTTCTTAATATCTAGTGTAAATCTCCCCTCTCCCAGTTTGAAGCCATCACCCCTCGTCCTATGGCTCCACTCCCTGATCCAGAGTCCCTCCCCAGCTTTCCTGTAGCCCCTGGAGGGACTGGAAGGGGCTCTAAGGTCTCCCCGGAGCCTTCTCTTCTCCAGGCTGAACACCCCCAACTCTCTCAGCCTGAGAGAGTTCACCTAATAACTCATGAAGCCGGTTGCAGAAAACAGAGCAATGCAACGTGTCCCCGGGACAGATCAAGACCGAGCCTGCCGGCCTTCCTTCCCGGGGCGGGCGCGGGCAGCTGGCAGCAGGACAGCACCCGGCTGCTTCGTGTCAGCACAAGCGGCACCCTCGCTGCTGGCACCATGAGCCACCACGGCCGAGTGCGTGCCGCAACTGAGCAGCGGCACAGAGACCCGCGGGGATTTCTTGAACTTTGGCTGTCCTCACCCCTCCTGTTACAGAGAGTTGTGGGTTTTTTGTGGGTTTGTTTGTTTGTTTGTTTGGGGTTTTTTTGTTTTGTTTTTTTCCTGGGGTCATGTTTCTCCAGGGCAGGGGGACAGCACAGTTAAAGGGATGCCATCTGGGTCGCGGCGGCAGAACAGCGGTGCTCCGTCCACAAACTGGTGGAACTCTTTGCAGTTTTGGAGCTGTTGGGATTTCTAAGCAGCGGCTTGGGACCGGTCTGAAATAAGACACGCTGCCCTCCTTGCTGCGTGCAGCCAGGCGCTGTGCGGGCGAGCGGCAGGGCTGGCATCGCAGGGGACGGTCACAGCCCTCCCGAAGTGCGACAGGCACACGCACAGCACTCCTTTATGGGAGTCAGGGATTGCCTTAAATAGCCATGTGAGCTGGGGAAAGGGTTTGGACTGTGTTTTTTCATGGATACATGCTGAATTCTTCAGTTTATTCACGCTGAGGAGCTGCTCTCTTGGGTCACTAGGGTGCCCTTTGTATTTTCAAGCTGGTTTTTGCAACTGTGAAAATCTTTTTCTTCTTTTCCTTCTTTCCTTCCTTCCTTTCCCCCTTCTTTTCATCCTCCCTTTGCCAAGTGAAGTGGAACCCCCTCCCAAGCAGCTCTGGCTCCTGCCTCTGGGGGAAACCGGCATAAAGGCAGGAGATTATCCTAACAGCTGGGAAGATTGTGGAAAGATGATACGAGTTTTGCAATCCAGCAAAGCTCAGGGCTGAGGGCAGCAAGCCAAACCCCACGTAAATCAAAGGGAGTTTCCCCTTGTTTCCACAGGGGCCAAGATTTCACCCCAAGAAATTTTGCAGTTGCTTCCCTGCTGCCAGTGCAAAGGTTCAGAGCCCTGATGGTTTTTATTCAGTCTCATGGGAGATTTGCAGCTTCTCCCAGGCTGAAAGCGGGGTCTTCCCACAGCTCTGTCACCGAGGCTCGGGGTTCAGGGGGATGCAGTGCTGATGGGGTGGGCAGCAGTCTCTGCACTGTCAGGGCTCTGCTGGGCTCTGGGCTCCCAGAGGCAGAAGTACATTACTTGGCCTGCAGCAAGAGAATAGCTGGTCTCCTAGATTCTCTCCTGGCATGTGTAAAATCGAAGCACTCAATGCAGGGCTGGAGCCTGCCAACTCTTGTTCCTAAATCTAGTTATCCATGTTGCCCTGTTTAAGTAATTAATGACATTCTCAGTTGCTAGAGAGGGACCTCAGAAACGTTGTGCAGGGATCTTAGTGTCAATTTTTAGATGAGACAGCATAAACCAGCGGATAATACTTAGGTGGGAATAAGATTGCACTGGTCTGAAGAAGAAGGAGTAGGGAATACCTACCCCATCCTCTCCCGCCAGTGGAGTTTGCTATATGCACCTCTGGCTGCGCAAGCAGAGCTGCCGGCTTGTGCAACGCAACTCGTGCAGGGTCGAGGAATCCGACGTCCAGCCCCTCAGACGCCATCAGCTCCTAGCTGTGAAATGCCTGATGCTCATGAAGAATTTCTAAGGTCCCATTCATCACAGAGAAACTTTGCATCATCACCTTTCACGAAGCCGTGTGGATATTGCGCAGGAAAATGTTACAGCTTCTCTTGTCTACATCCGACCCTTCATACTGTAGAGGCGCTGAGCCATGCACAACAAGGATGGAAACGGAGGGTGCATTAAAACCAAAATCTATCCCATTGCAAAGGGATCATTATAGTCCAAGATGTCACTTGCATTTATGGGAAGACATTCAACGACTCTGCACGAATGAGTCTCTGTTGGGCAGTGAAGACCATTCATCTTCAAAATTGAAAAAAACCCAACAATATTCCTTAAAACCAGACTTTTACCATATGCATGGAGCACAAAATTAGAAAAACACGCTTCTTGGAAAGCTGAAAGGAAGGTCAGCTTTCCCCAGGGAAGGAGTCCTATTACATGTGAGTGAAATCAGAAGGAAACGGAGCTATCTGATAGGAAAGCAAGCTCCAGAAAAGCAAAGTTTGTTAGTAAGTGTGTAGGAAGGGCAGGATGGATGCATCCCCAGCTCTGGTATGGGTGACTTGGACAAGCTGTTTCACTTCTCTTCTGCCTTTCAGCATCCTCACGTCTCCCAGTAATGGCTGTTTTACTGGTATCGTTAGCTGTAACCAATGCTTGCAAAGGACGATGGATTTCTGGGATCCAAGATGCTTGAGGTGTGTGAATACAGATGGACAAACTCATTTCCTCTGAAGGGACACCTGCAGCGAGAGTGAAGGAAAGGCAGGAAAGGGTTTGCCTCTCATTTGCTGACTTGGGAGAGAGCTTTGTATCACCCCAGAGGTGTGGTGGTCTCACATCTTCTGGGCTGGGGCCACCAGTGAGACACAACACAGTAGATGTCCTGCAACACCCAATGTGTCCTCTCCCCAGATGCTCGGCCACCTTCACGTATAGGGCCTGACACTGCCTGTCTTGTTGGAGTCCGACAGATGTAACTGTGATTTCTTTGTCTGTTTTTTCAATTTTGGGCTGGAATAGTATGAGAGGTGCGTGGAGCCTGCTGGAGCTGCGTCCGCCTGGCATGGCCCCAATGGCTCATGTCTGCACTGGGGTGTGACGCAAGGCCATATGGGGTTACAAGTCCTTTGGGGATGTTCTTGGAGGTGGTGTGGTCCCATTTACACTGCCCGTATGAAGCAGCTCAAGGGGAAAACTATCCTGCCAGCCGTTCCCGGATTTTTTTCTTGTAGGCGACAGCCTGGTTGGCTCTAGAGAGCTCAGAGCAGAGCAGGATGCGTGACTGGGGGCCCAGGAACAAAGTGGGAGTGAGACAACATGGAGTGAAAAGACACCCTTGGATCTGGACGTGCTCTAAATAAGACAGCCATGTCTGAGTCGCCTCCTTGGGCACCTCCTGCCAAAATCCCATTGGCCCCCTGTGACTCCTGCAGCCCCACTTGCTGTGCTGGGGGTCCTGCAACCTCCCGAGAGCCTTGCTACTCAAGCAGTGCAAATACCCACCCAACACCAGGCTCCTCAGATTCAAGAGACGTTTTATATTTGTCCTGTTTTTAAATGGGTTATAAAGAGTTAATGATTAAAAGATGTTCTGACCACATTACAGACATGTCTGTGTTAGACATGTTTTATGCGCTCATCTGAGAACGGCATTAGAGATCATTTATAGGGAGTTTTTGCCCTCTTGGATTCTATCAAAAACACTAACGAATAATTACCCGCTTTTATTAACACTTTGTAAATTTATTAACACTTTGTAAAATATCTATAAATGGAACCTTAATGCATAGTATGGCCCAGAGCAGCCACCTAAATAAAAAGGCATTCAAAGTCCCAGCCGCTTCTGCAAGCATTGGCAGTGGTGTTTGCGAGTCCGTGGCATGGGGCCAGATGTTGTCAGGGCAGCTCTGGGGTTTCTCTGATACGTAGCACGAGGCTTGATGAATGCTGCTTTCTTTCAGAATTTGAAAATATTTTGTTTTGCAGGAGAGGGCTTGGAAACCCAGGTTTTCTTCTTCCATGCTGAAAGGAGAATATAATAAAATAGCAAAAGCCTTCTCTGCGCGGCGCTGTCGCTGCTGTTGGGTTTGAATGCCTGCACTGTCTTCAGCTCCTTAACTCGGAGCTTTCCCCTCGCACAGGGCAAGCTCTCCACAAAGCGGGACTAGGAGCCCTGCCTGAGCTGGGGCTGCAGGATTTAGCTCAAAGTTGATCACCGAAAATAACAAGAGCGCTGTAATAGCTTTGTAAGCTGAGCCCAAGTTATGCAACCACCGAATTGCACGTCAGGCTTCATCTCTTGCAGTTGGTATTTCCTTAACAGTCAAGCTTGAGCCTGCAAAGGTCTGAGCTCTGTGGCCTGGGAGATTTTTGGGAGCTGTGGGAATGCTCGGCTCCATAGGAGCCGAATACTTCAGCTCCCCTCTCTTCCCTTGAAATCCCAGCCGGGAGCCCTCTCGTGAGTGCAGGCACGCAGGCGGCGCTGGGCTGTGTTCAGTGGGGCTTCGCAAAAAGGCTGATTTTCTCTTCCCAAACCACTGTGATTTTAACAAGTTATTCCTCTGGAACCCAGGCGAGAGAGGCTGATCCACAGGAGGAGAAGCACCAACTCATCGGCAAATAATGTGCCAGGTGCTTCTCTCTGCTCCAATTCAAATGTTTACCCTCTTTTTTTCCCTTCAACTTTCTTAGTTCAGTTCTGTCCATCTCCTGGTAGTGCAGACTCACTAATTCCATGTATTCAGTGGTGGGTTTTCTTAAAAAATCTCTAGGGGATTGATATGATCAGGTTGTGGGCAGAAAAGCATCCAGAGATTATCCAAAGATACAGCATCTTTGTGTTTCAATACAAAGCAGAGAATTGCTTCTATTTATAGAGAAAATAATGCCCGATTCCTAAACAGTGTTTTGCAAATTTACATTCCCATGGTGTCTCCTTTCCTGCAAGCATTTCACATGTGTACATCACTATAATTTAGAAACCTGTTGACCCTATGCGTTTTATTTTGCTTTGCCATTAGTTTGCCCCCTTGTTCCAAGAGCGGGAATTTCCTGCCAGCAACGAGCACTTCTGAAGTTTTGCGCAGAAACCACCTTTTCAGACCCAGCTTCTCTCCTCATCTCAGCCATTCCCAGCACCCCTTCCTCGCACAGCAGCCAGAGTGCACCGCTACATTAACAATTAATAACAGAGCAGCGGCGAGGAAAAAACTTGACAATAAATTCACTTTAATTGGACAGGAATGTTGCCAGGTAACCCCCTTCCCATTTTCCAGCTGCGCTCTTCATCACCCAGTGAGGCTGCCCCCTCTCTAAGGGCAGCTTTTTTTCCATTAGCCGCTCCAGGATTCTCACCTTGGAGGCTTACTCCATCAAGGCTTTTGGTGTCATCTAGGCATTGGATCAAGGCTGAACCAACACGACATGCACCTGACAAAGCTCAGGAGCGCAGAGTTGAAGCACAGAGAAGGGCTTTATTACCGTGGTAATGCAAAAAAGCATCTGGAAACCTTGAAACAAGCCCAGACTGGGCTACGGTTACTGCAGCAGGAAGCGCCACCAGTTGGGAACCGGCAGATGGTCCATCATCCTGACAGCAGCAGCTCTGCGGGCTGCAGCCGGAGAGCTTTGGCCTGCAATATAAGCCTTGTGAGATGCAGAAAGCTTCTCGAGTGATGCAGAGCATCCTGGCTCCCCGCTGGCTTCAACAGAGAAGACGGCATGTGGCACCAGGCAGTGCCGGGTCCGTCCCTGAAGAACCTCAGCGTGTGGTGTGTGGTTTTAAGTGTGTGACTTCGGTCACCACCTTCAGCGTGACAGTGGGCACCCCAACATGGTGTGTGCAGGCCTGTTCCAGACACGACTGGAGCCCAAACGTGTCGGAGCAATTAATCCCAGCACCATATACGAGCACTCATTTCATCAGTGGATATTACCACATACACAGGCAGAGAAAACCCTCATCGGTGGATATTGAAACCAGAACCTCCACTGCCAAAATTCTAGGTCCCAACCACTTGGGTTACAGAAAAATCCCACCCGTGGAAATGGCTCTGACCACCCAGCCCAGGGGGATGTGAGCACAGGTTGTGGAGCAATTAACCACACGGGCAGCAGAAGCTCTGCCGGACTCTGCGGCTTAGGACAGGGATCTGCGATCTCAGAACAAGATGACTTAAAATATCATCACTGTTTGTGCAGGAGGGTTAAACAGAGCAGGTTTACTCCTCTGAGAAAAGTGGTCCAGGCTCTGCCCCTTCGGATCTGGCCCTTCTTCGTTTACTCACTTTGAAGTTCCCATCCGTGAAGAGGGAGCAATTAGGAGGAATTAGTGTGAGATGATGGTTGTGGTCACCAAGACCATCATTAGCGCTTATTTTGGATGGGAATACAGCCTGAGTAGCTTCTGGAAAATAACTTCACCTATCTTCTGCCTGATTTATTTTCATGTATTTTGAATGTCAGGTTATTGGCATCAAAGAAATGGGGCAAATATACCCTGGGTATCCAGGAAAGGAGGAATTCAGCACCGAGCAACCCTGGAAGACAACGGGCCAGAGCAAGGTCTTGAACGGCAAGTGGGTTGTTTGGACCAGGCTTCATCAACTTTTGTTTTATTGCCTGTTGTCAAAAAATGACCTTTTCCTTCAATAGAACAGACAAGGGAGAATAAGAAATACAACTCCACCGATGTAATCCTCTGCAGTGGATAACAAGAAGAAGGAAAACAAAAAACATTTCTTGGAAATCTCTTATTTTACTGATACCCGTAATTGCCCATTGCAGAATTGCTGGGTTTTTCTCTCTAGTTAGGCATTTTCCCCGGGTTATAAATACGTCATAAAAGTGCCAGATCATAAAGTTTACAAGTTATGCGAGGGCCGACTTACAGTATAATTACGTTGTTTTTGCTCTCGGGCACTGCTGTCTTCAACTGTTATTCTGTGAGATCTCACGGGCAGCAGGACCAGCCAGAAAAATAAAAATAAAAGCAAGAAAGAGGAGGTGTCCTGGTATTCAGTGGCTCAGTTCCGACATAAACACTGCCGGGATCAGGCAGACGTGCTGGAATGCTGCGGGACTCGGGGTCAGAGTGAAAATCCCCTGGTTTTCACATTCATACACCCTAAACCACAAAAGTGCAAGTTTCCCATCTTCAGCTTGAAACCTCAGAGCTCTTGTAACCAAAAATGGGACAATTGACAAATAGGAACTCCAAGCGAGAGCTGCTGCAGGAAGGCTGGCCAGAAAAGAAAAAACGAAACATTTCCAAATAGAGAAATGTGCAAAAGCTTCACTGCTGAAGACAAAGATAATATTTGCTATGTTATCCTAACCAAATATGCCACTCAGCACCCTCTCGTTTATCACAGTTATTTTAGTGGTGTTGAGCCAGGGTCAAAACTAAGTCAAAAATTCGCAATTTTGCTTTCCAGACAAGGCTGTTTCCCCAATGAAATACAGACTTCACTAAACGCGTCTTTCTACAGATCACCCTTAATGCAGAGGCATCGTTAGAAATAACATTTGCTGCTCGCTGCTCACTTTTTCGTCCTCGCTTCCTTGTTAATAATGGCTGTGTGTAATTAACTATTTTATAAAACAAAAGGGATCCCATCTCCTAACAGAAATCCTGTTTGAAATTTCAGGCAGAACAGCTACGTTTTGGTAAAGAGCTTTATGATCAGGAGCTCTGAGCAATTTTAGCCATGAGGGTGCCACCAGCTCTGTCACTAATAAATCGCACGAGGCTGGGCGTAAGAACAGCGTTTTTATGCAGTTGCGTCTATAGGAAGAGCCGTGTTGCACAGAGAAGCGTGAGAGATCTCCACAGTGCTATTAAACAACAAAATGACCGTGAAATCAAAATCAAGCACGGCAGGCCAGAGCCTGCTGCAGCACCGATTAAAATCAAGAGAAACTCTTAATTAAGGACAGTGGATGGGGATGCTGATCCTGCGACTCATCTCAGCAACCCACCGAGGAAGTGCTTAATTTTATGAACAGGTTTAAGTGCTGTCAACTTCAGTGGGATACTAGCACATGTTTAAGTGTCTCTGCAGCAGATAAATGGATGTAAGCACAGGCTTAAGTCCTCTGCTAAACTGGGGCCTTGGAATGATGTTTCTGGGAGAAAGAAGTATGTTGGTCTTGCAAAACAGCAGGATCCTTTTGATGTCTCTATGTCCTCCAAAGGCACCCCATGGTGGAGAAGTTCTATTAGGTTTGACATGTTAGAGCTGTTATGGGGCTGAAGAAGCTTGGGTTTGGTCTTAATGAGACCTTTTAAATGAAAAGCAAACTCTTAGTTTCACATTTTATGTCACCGAACTGCTTCGAGGTTGGAAAGAGACCCATAAGTCATAATTTTAGAGTTGCAGAATAGGATTTCATATTTCCCAGCTAAAGTTTTAGAGCTCTCCGGTGTAAGAAAATACTGCTATTTTTATTTACGCTTTAAAATAATAGTGAGGCTTTTGGGAATGAAGACATTTTTCAATAACATTTTTAGAGGCCTCTTCGCAAATGAGCGACTTCCACAAATCAGTTTTGCAGCCTCCATCCTGCAGCGCAGATCCTAACGGGAGGCACAAAAAGAGTCCCCTTCGATCCATGTTTGAACAATCGCCTCCCAAAGATTTGCAGCCCCCACCCTCAGCGCCCTCCCCTCGCTTTCTTAACACATTTTGGGTCTGTAAGTTTTTTAAGGTCCTGGAAGCTTATTCATTAGTCGCTTGGGCTTTGTATCCCTGTTCTTCCTGATTTGGGTTGGTGTGCAAGCGAGGAATGGCACACAGAGTCCATCCAACAGCTCAGGCTAAATAAAGCTTCCATGGAGCCGCAGTGGATCCCCAAGAGCAGCAGCGAGTTATTTGCATCAAACAGACATCTTTGACAGACAAAACAGCCCCATTGCAAACACAAGAAAGATGTGCAGGTCTTTGGGCAAACAGGTTCTTGGACTGGGAAACTGCCGTTGCCTCCTTTGTTAGAGGCTTTATCCATTTATTTCTTTTTCTTGTCGGTGGGGTTTTATTTTTTTCAGGCAGAAAATTGCTAAAAGGGCAATGATCCAGGGAACTGATGGGGGAGATGGGCATTTTGTGGACCTGTCTTAAGCTGGAGAGGGACTTTTTACAAGGCCAGGTAGTGATAGGATGAGGGGTAATGACTTCAAACTGGAAGAGGGGAGATTTTGAATGGATCTCAGGAAGAAATTTTTCACTCTGAGGGTGGTGAGACCCTGGCCCAGGTTGCCCAGAGAAGCTGTGGAGGTCCCATACCTGGAGGTGTTCAAGGTCAGGTTGGACGGGGCTTGGAGCAACCTGGTCTAGTGGGAGGTGTCCCTGCCCATGGCAGGAGAGTGGGAACTAGATGGTCTTTAAGGTCCCTTCCAACCCAAACCATTCTGTGATTCCCCTGCTGAGCTGGTGGCACATTTTCTGAGCAGAACAGTTCATGGAAGTGAAGGGTTGACATTTGGGAAGGACCTTGATGAGGAGGAGCAAGAAGGTAGAGATCAGGTCAGGGCACTGTCCCCTTCTGTCCCCACAGCGATGACCCTGAGTGTCCTAGTGCCTCAAAAGCCACCTTTGGAGATATCGAGGCGGATTCCTCTGGAGGGAAATGTAGTAAATGCTCACAAGTTTAACTCAACCGAAGCCAGAAGAGGCTCCACTTAGGTTTTCACAACCTGAAAAAATACAGCAGTTTTCAAAATAAAAGAGAGATTAAATAAATATCATGTAACCTATTAATATCTAAGTTATAGCCCTGCTGCTTCTTTGCCTAACAACAAACACCTCATTCTCTTCACCATATGGAACCACAGAAACAAAGAAGTTGATTTATATTGTTCAAAATTGGACTTACGACTTACTTCTGCTGGATACTGTAGGGAATAGTTTCTTGACTGCATATGCATTTTCATCCAGGGGGAAATATAACCCGGTCTCTGGTAAATGCCCAAATGAATGGAAATTCTGCTAGAAGTTTTAAAATGTTATAGGGTTATTTTTTTTTTTAAACTTGTAAATAGAGACAACTTAAAGTGCTCTTAAAGCTGCTTTACAACAATTAAGGAGATTTTAAGAGACCACAGTTCCAGGATGTCAGCCTTAGCACTTTAAATAAAATTAATACGCCTCGCAATTATAGATGTCTTCCTGCTTGAAAAGCAAGTGTGAGCCACTCATCATTCTGAAACCCATTAGCAGAGACGATTAAGGGCCTTTTCATCCCTGTGCAGTGGGGCTGTAACACCCTAATTCAGAGAGTAAAACTTTGCTTTACACCCTCAGTGGCACTGCAGGAGTATTTGGAGCTGCCCTCCTAATGAACTTTAAATGATCGTGATCAATGATCTAACTGATTTTCTAGTCTGTTCGTGTCCTTGCAGGTTAAGGTACCACTTCAGCCTGAAATTTCCCCTGCAGCATTTTAAGGGTTCAGTGCAGGGAAGTGACCTTGGGGGTTCATGGGGCTCAAAAGTTGGCCATGTGAAATTACATAAAAACTGTTTTTCAGTAAATCTTTCACACAGAGGAAAACAGATCTCCCCAAATATCGGAAAGAGATTTTTTTAAAAATTTTTTTTTTTTTTTTTTAGTGCTGTCTCTGACTTCTTGTTGCTATCCTGGAATAGAAGCAAACAGATTAGAAGCAAACTCAGATGACATCATTTCCCATCATATATGATCTGTTGTAGGTTAAAGTATTCATTAAATAGATAATTCAGGCACCGTGGATTTGACAGTGCCATTTTAGGAGCAAAGACGTTTTGGTCCCTGTGTGGTTCATACATGTGCAAGTGAAATAAATGCAAAATTTCACATAATAAAATAATAGCACAACATTTTTGGCTCTATCTCTTCTTTCAAAACGGCAAATGCATAAGAAAACATACATGTTTAATACACTCTGTGGTTGTGTATTTGTACAGTATGATTACTGTACAGGAGTACGACTGTTACAAAGATGGATGTTTTCCCTCCTGCAACACTTCAGCCTTCCATAGTAAACGACAACTGCATACTACATATGCTAAAAATACGGCAAAAATATTCTTATTAAAGATAATGCACCAGCTGGGAGAAGGCGAAGTAAATGTACCTTAGAGAGATCTTGAAAACATCCAGCCCGGAAGAAGCTGGGCACATCCTTGCTATATTGAACACTCAAAGAGCCCTTAGCAGGCGCTGAGTGATGAACCCTCCCAAAACCCCCAGCAAGGAGGGTATTAGCGGGCCACGTTTTCAGAGAACGGCTCAATTCTCTCCGTTACATCCTCAAGACACCAGTAATTGAGGGGTGGGGTTGGTTGTGGGTGTTACTATTGATCTTCAGCAGGAGGAGGAGGAATGGAATCAGTCCCCAAAAATGAGACGGAGAAGTAGGGGGGAGGTAGGTGGACTCTCTGTAGGGCAAGGACAAGGTGCAAAATGCTCAAGCTCACGGTTGTGTTGGGGTCACTGAACCCTGCTGACTCCGGGGAGGCTGAGGAAAGCTGCCTTGTGAAAAAAAAAAAGTTATGTTGATTCCGCACAATTGGAAAATATTTCCATTCAGCGGTGCCAGTGTAAATGTGGCATTTCCTTCGGGAAATGATGTCTTCCTCCATTTCAGGGGCTCCGCACATACACTCCAACACGTAATTAACAATGGCAAATGAATGCCAGCATGTAAAAAGGCAGGGGAAAAGATTGCAGGTGAAATACTAGTTCCACTGATTTCCCTTCCACCCAGTGATTGTCCAATCGCAATGACTTGTGGCCTAAGATCACAAGATCTTAATGTAACAACATCAACCTTTCTTAAGGCGTGGATTATGTGTAACCCATATCCCAGCTGGAGCAAATACAGAGCTGCCTAAAGGTGCACATGGGACACAGGAGCTTCTGTGGCTTGGGAGCGCTGTACCAGCTGGAACCTCCATGGAGAAGATCTGTGGTGGGCAGAGCTGCCTGCATGGTGTAAGACACAGCTTCACATGAGTGACCCTGCTGCGTGGGGAAGCTCCATCCTGAATTCCAGATGGCCAGGTCCTCCCTCCTTTCTCCCAGAGGGAGTAAAGACCATGAGGTTTGCTGTGTGGCAGATGGTCCCTGAGATTTTGAGGCCTTAAGCAAGCGGTGAGGACACATGCGGCTGCAAAATGAACCTTCAGCCCATGAAAGAGAAGGAAGGTGTAGNGGGGAGATTTAGATGAGATCTCAGGAAGAAATTTTTCACTCCAAGGGTGGTGAGGCACTGGCCCAGGTTGCCCAGAGAAGCTGTGGCTGCCCCATCTCTGGAGGTGTTCAAGGCCAGGTTGGACGGGGCTTTGAGCAACCTGGTCTATTGGGAGGTGTCCCTGCCCATGGCAGGGGGGTTAGAACTGGGTGACCTTTAAGGTCCCTTCCAACCTAAACCATTCCATGATTATATGAAGCCAGAGCACACAGCCATGGCTCTGTCCCCTGGCAGAGTTTCAGGATGAGTAAAGTCATGTTTGGATGGCTCCTGGGAAGCCTGAACCAGGCGGAGGATGTGTGGTCTGGACTAATATTTCATAAATGATTCTCTGATAAAATAAATTATTGGTATCTTAAAACTGAACATTATGTGTTGTATTTCATAGTGTTTCCTGAAAACCATACTTTCCCACCTAACCTTTACGTATGAGCAAATACAAGTGAACATAGATGAGATGCCACTGGGATTTTCCACAGTCATCAGCTGTAACTGGAAATGGGTGTGAGGCTGCAAACTTTAACGAAGGGAGCTGCAGGGAATTTCCCCACTTGCAGTGTGACAAAAAAAACCGGAGGATCCCTAGGCTAGAGTCAGGCAGGGCTAATGAATGTGCAGGACATGAAAGCAAACTGGATTTGGTTCATGTTCTTCCTCCTGCTCCCAACAGAACTTGATGCAGCAGCTCTCTGGTGGCCTGGGTGGTACTTTCCTTTGCCGTGCATCTTGGACGTGCATCTCTGCAGGGACACTTTCCAAGTGTCACTGGTGATATGTGAACAACAGAGTAATTTAAAAGCAGCACATGGTAAAATCACTGCAGTGCTCTGCAGGTCCAGCCCGAGGAAGCAATGGCGAGGTGCTCCAGCAGAAGTGAGAAAAGACATGAGACAAGCTGCTGCACCAGCCTGGCCGGGGTCTGTTGAACATGCAGAAGGGGAAGAAAAATTTCACGCCAGCTTTGAATTTGCCTGGCTTCCCTGCGTCCATATACCACGGCTCTTGCCCTGAAGGATCTCACTGCATTTAGCACTGTAGCCAGAGTTTGCTGCTCTCAGGGGAGCAGGAGAGCACAGCCCGTGCTCCCCGCACAGCCTCTTCCCACGAGACAGAGGAACGGGGTTGTCCTCACTTCACCCAACCACCAAATCCCCTGCGACAGCCCAGGGCAAAGCCCTGGCAGAGCTCCCGCGCTGCTACACGTGTGACCAGGAGAGCACAAATGTGCTCGGGACTGCCGGGCTCATCCCTCCAGCTGCAACGCGGCGTTGCACACTCTTGCTGTGATTTGCTCAACATCTGCCAGGGCAGGGGAGAACATCTTGCTCAGGGGTTCATTAATGTTTCGGGTTACAGCAGGTAAAGATTTGCGTTCAAGAAACGTTTTTGATTATTTGCCCTGTTTGCTGCTGAATAGGTATTATCCCTGACAAAAGTTCAATAAACCTGTGTAACATTACATGTGTCCCACAAACAGCAAAACGCTATTTCCGAAAATCTTGGCACAGCCCCTGGGAGGAGCATACCAAACTTGTGTTTCGCAAAAAGCCGTACACAGACTAATGAAATCCTGTTGCAGCGCACAACAAAATCGTATTTCAGCCGCGGTGTCGGGCAGCAGCATGAGGCAACCCTGCCCTGGTGACTCCCATCCCTGCTTGTTTCAGAAGCGCCTTCCCTCCCGGCCCACGGTATTCCCAATGTCTCTGTAGAGCACAGCAGCTATGCTTTTATTTTCATTATTATCAATAATAATTTTTGCAGCAGCGATTTCTTTGGAGCATTACTGTAAGTGATGTCCTAACAGAGATGCCCAGCCCCTTCACTTAAGGATATTTACTGTGAAAGGACCCTCAGCTTATTTTACCCCCTCGCAGCCGTTTCAAGGAGGTTGAGCTGTTACTGCATCCATTTCTCTAAAATAAATCAGGAAATTTTTGCTGCTCTGTTCACCTTCAGTCTTGAGGATTTACTGTAGCACTTGTAGCTCCACCACAGATTTATAGGGCAGACTAACATCATAACACAATCCGGAATAAGTTCATCTTTGAACGGGTTTCAGACCACAAGAATTTTGAAGCCTTACTGTGCTAGCGGCTCAGGCGGCTATCAGGGGTTTGTTGTTTTTTTTTTAAAAAAAAAGCTTGTTCAAAATTAAAGGCGTTTCTATGCCAATTTAAATAGGGAGTTGAAGATAAAATTCCAGCCAAAATATGCTACGTCTCTGTATTCCCCCAAATAGGTTGGTTATTCTAACCAAAAAGACTACGTGTTGAACAAGATAGACTTGTGCAAAGAATACTTTTTCCCTGTACCAGACTAAACATTTAAATACAGTGAAGTTGTTTTTATATAAATTCCTGTTAAAGATTAATGTTAAGTGAAAAGATAATCTTATAGTACACCAGAGGGTAAAATGCAATCCGCTGTAAGGAAGAATGTTTTGGAATTATTACTTTTTTGCGTATATCTTAATAAAATGTTACTTTGCTTTAGAGATAGTTTTCCAGAGATATTGCAAATTTTTATCAGGAGCTGCATCACGTCAGGAAAAATACGTTAGAGCCATGGGCTCTGTAGAGCTGTGCTTATGTGCGGCTTTTTTTCCTGATTTATATTCAGATAGCAGCATTTGGGGAAACACTAGACAAGGGAACAACCTGGAGAGAAGTTGCAGATATGGTAGAAGACACACTTGTAGGTCAGTGTAAAAGAAAAAAATAAAGAAAAAAAAAAAAAAAGGAAATCTTATCCTTCTGATTCTCCACCTGTTCCTCTACAGTTTGTGGGCTGAATTAGACCCACGGCTTTTGCCGGAGACCAAACCAGGACACCATCCCTGTGCCCGCAGGGAGCGGGACCCACAGCCGGGTGTCTCGGCTGGGGCTGCGGCGGCTCGAACGCCTCCTGCCCCGGGCGGCCGAGGGGCCGTTTCTGTATTAGTCAGAGGGAGCTCTGGAAGAGGAGCGTGGGCTGCCGGGGGCTGTAGGCAAACGCACCGGTGCTTCTTGCTCCCAGAGGCCCTTCCTGGAAACGGCTGGTGCTTCGTGTCGCATCCTCACCCGCCGTGGGTGTTCACACCGAGACATCTACGCCTTGCGGAGCTTTTCTTCCCAAACCCGGGTCCCGACGAGCAAAACCAACGTCGTTTCCTGGCTTCTTCGCGGCAAGCGGGCTGCAAAAAAGGGAAGTGCTGCTGCCTGCCCCCGACGGCTTCCCGACCGCTGCTGGACGGGTGAGGAGGACTTTGCTGCTCTACTCCTGCCCCAGCCCCTTCTGCTTCACTTAGCCCTGAGCTTTAAAGGTCGAACGATGCCAAGAAGCTTATGCAAACACGGTTGTGACCCCAGCGCGGAAGCTGGAAAGGCTTTTGGGGGAGGCTCTCTGCCCTCCTGCCACTTGGTAAAGCCGCAGTGGGTGGCACTGGAGCTGCTGGACGTCCCAGGAGACTCAGGGTTGCGTTGCAATTAGGGCAGTGAGGAAGGTCTCGGGGTCCCGACCCAAAGCTTTAGCTGCTTTCCCATCGGTGGAGCAGCTTTGCTCTCATCCTGGCTGTCTTCAGGTGTCTCCATTCTCATTTTCTTGAGGGAGGAAAGGGTGCGAGGGCATTTCACAACACTTTTCCAAGAAAACAAAGCTTTCACTGTTCCCTCTCCCCTCAACGACTCTTGGAGCCGTATACCACCGGGCTGACATGAGTTAGGAAGCACTTCCAAGGGTGCTTTGCTAGGGCACGTCTCATGGAGCGGGAGGTGGAGGAGAGGCTCCGCTCGGATGCCCGTTGAGGGCGAGTGCTCTTGGTTCCATCTGACGAGGAAGCTGCTGGAAAGTCGGTTTTGCTGGTTTCCCTGCTGTGGGGGTGTTCGCGAAGGTTCATCATGATGATTTTTGTTGTTGTGGAGTTTTGGGGGCTGAGGGAAGTGTTTTCTGCCAGTCAAACTTTTTTTTTTTTTTCTTTTTATTTCTTTAGTAAACAGTATTTCTCCCCAAGCATTGCATTAATAAACAAGCCAACTGCGGGGCAGGAGGAGGTGCAGCAGAGGCAGCTTTCAAATGGTGTTTGTTTTGTCAAATAAAACCATTTTCTTCCTCAAAACAAGGAAAAATTGAAAACCATATATTTAGATTGCGGTGCAGATATTTTTCATGATCCGTGGCCAACAGGAACAAAACATTAACTTAACTCTTCTCAACAAGTTGATTCAAATTTTAAGTCTTGTGAAGTTAGCTTCTCTGTGAAAAAAAAAAGGAGAAAACAGGGATGTTTCTAAACAGTATAAACAAAACCAAAACCTATCTGGCTCCTGTTGCCAACATTAAAAACTACTTGACAGTAGATGGAGTGTTAAATACTTCTAATAATCTGTAGTGTTCTATTAATCGGTCTCTTTGAAAATTTTTTTTTAGGTTTTTAAATCTCATAGTACTCTGGCCAGATAACTAACACTGGATATTACTTCCAATGCAAACATTGCATGCGAAAAATGGGGCGTTATTTGTGTATGAAACACTTAAGGTTAATCAAGCTTTTAACTTTTACGCTTTTTGACTTGTGACTATCCTAAGTATGTGACCTTAGTGTTTCATTAACACTTTTTGCATTTATTGCCTACTACTCTTTAAAACTGCTATTAAAGTGAAACTGTAATGGAAGTCTTAAAACCGGATTCTTGGGAACTCCGTGTGCTATTTTGTTCCAGTAACACCGTGATGTGAAAGTATTTTGACTGTGCGTGAGCCCAGGATTTTTCCCCCTTTTAAGGGCTGGGATTCTCACACTTAGTAAATCCTGGGGTGCCGGTCTCTGCCTGCCTGTACGCCTGTGCTCCTGGACCTGCGTGTGCCAGCCCTGGCCTGGCTGAGCTGCAGTGTTTGCCCTCATTTGTTGCCATCTTGGGCTCCAGTCTCTGTATTTACGCTGGAAAGGGGCTGCTGGGAAGGGGTTGCATCAGGGGGAAGGGAAAGGCTGTAGGAGAGTTTTCTTTTCCTGGGATTCATGCCATAGTGTGTGCTCCCCCTGCAAGTTTGAGAAATGGAGTGCAGGCAATGGAGTCCTGTCTAACGCTGTCCTGGGACAGACTGGAGACCGAGTTCAGTGAGTTTAAATAAGGATTTTAGCTCAACAGACATCACCAGGCAGGAACAGGCACTGTTTACTGCTTAAGAAGGATGTAATCTCTAATAAGTAAGCACACACGGCTTAGGATGTCCTAATATCACCCTGAAGCGCAGGTTTGGTCCTGCTGCCAGGGCACTCAGTCTTGTGAATCATCAACCTGGTTTTCTGCAGTACCGCGGTTTGACTCAGTTTCTCCTCTGTGCCTAACCTGGCATGAGACATGAGATGTAGGAAGTTTAATTTAACTTTCCAAGTTAGTTAGTGTATTCTGCAGCCTTCTCTTTGGTCAAACCCTTGCATCATTGGCCCATGACTGCAGGATGGATAGGGCAGACTGGATCCCAATACGATCCTGTCTCTCTCTCTCACAGCTGGGCTGCTGATGAATTTCTTCGGTGGGATCCAGTTTAGCAGGTAGCATGGGTTTTGGGAGTTTGTTTCCCCAGCAAGGGGTTTTGATACCTTTTGGCCTGATCTGCTTTCTAGGTCCTGAGTTCCCTTTCCCCACCTGGTCCGAGACCATTTGTGCTGAAGGCAAAGGTACGAACTTTCAATATGCATCGTACACCGTGTCTAAACCTAGACATAAAGAACTTCAAGCAATTGTTAAAATGTCTCAAGCGGAGGAGGGTCCTTGAGAAAACATGCTTCATCCTGTCCCATGGATACGGCAGGTATCTCCCAGGATGAATCTAGGGATGTGGCAAATGGTTTCATGCCAGAAGAGTTGGGGAGGGCAGCTGATGTCAACGGTATGATGAGAAGTGATACGCTCCAGTGCTGGTATGAAGTGGACAAGTGTGGTGTTGGCATGTCCAGCCTGCTAGAGTGGTCTCTGGGTGCACGGGGAGCACCCTGCATGTGCTGCCATGGGGCTACCCATGATGGGGCTCACCCACAGCAGCGTGCACATGGGCTGCTCAGGGAGAGCTGGCCCAAGGAGCAGGGATCACCCTGCAGAGCTGCTTGGACAAACTTTGTGTTGGGCTCGGTGAAGGGCTGGGCTCACCCAGGGAAGGGCATTTGCTCTGCCGTGCAGCTTCTCTCACTTTCATTCACTTTGGTGAGAGCTAATTTGGAAAGGGAAACTCCAGCACACGGAGGTTACTGGGATGTATGTGCTTTCATGTGAGTTGGCAGTGGGAATCGATTCACACCCTTGACTTTTGGTTTCAGCTGGGTTTCTATCCTTGCCAGCCCCGCCGTGCTCCCATGCAAGAAAGGCAGCATTGCCCTGCGCAGAAGTGCGGGGCTGAGATGTGGCACTTGCACCAGTGAGGGAGCCAGGACCCCGCAGACCCAGCGGGGCTCTATTGCAGCAACCATCATCCAGCGCTTTGCTCTTCTGCTTAGAGATTTGCAAGATCATAGAATCATAGAATGCTTAGAGTTGGAAGGGACCTTAAAGATCATCCAGTTGCACCCCCCTGCCATGGGCAAGGACACCTCCCACTAGACCAGGTTGCTCAAAGCCCCGTCCAACCTGGCCTTGAACACCTCCAGGGATGGGGCAGCCATAGCTTCCCTGGGCAACCTGGGCCAGGGTCTCACCACCCTCACAGTCAACAATTTCTTCCTGAGATCTAATCTAAAACTCCCTTTTCCCAGTTTGAAGCCATTACCCCTTGTCCTATCACTACATGGCCTTGTAAAAAGTCCCTCTCCAGCTTTCTTGTAGGCCCCTTTCAGATACTGGAAGGGGCTCGAAGGTCTCCTTGGAGCCTTCTCTTCTCCAGGCTGAACACCCCCAACTCTCCCAGCCTGTCCTCACAGCAGAGGGGCTCCAGCCCTCTGATCATCTTGGTGGCCTCCTCTGGCCCCGCTCCAACAGGTCCATGTCCTTCTTCTGCTGGGACCCCCAGCGCTGGAGGCAGCACTGCAGGGGGGTCTCCCCAGAGTGGAGCAGAGGGGCAGAATCCCCTGCCTGGCCCTGCTGCCCACACTGCTGGGGATGCAGCCCAGGATGACGGTGGCTTTCTGGGCTGTGAGCGCCCATTGCTGGCTCATGTTGAGCTTCTCATCCTCCAGCACCCCCAAGTCCCTCTCCTTAGTGCTGCTCTCCATCCATTCTCCACCCAGCCTGGATTTGTGCATCATTTCAGTCTCCTATGCCCTCATCTCAACTTGTGTCTGGGGAATAGATGAAAACTACCTTTCCTGGGCATGTCACCTAAGTAAAAATATTTGTGTAAAATAAATTTATTTTCCCCATTGAGCGTCTGTCCCAAGATTTCCTCTCTTCATTGCTTTTTTTTCAAATCAGGGTAGCTTTTTAACACCATTGGTCATGCTTTTTGCTTTCTGCTCATGTCTGTTTAAATGCAACTCCAGCTTGTCTCTTATAAAGTCAAACAAATTGACATATGTTGAATCCTCCTCTTTCTCCCTTCCAACCCATCCTCCTCCGTGTGATTGCAGTGCTTGGCTGGGAGCCTCAGGCTCGTCCCAGGGCGCTGGGAAGATTACAAGAATATCACAATTCTTTTTGTGAATTTTATCTTTGCAAAGTTTTTTTCCCTGCATTTCTCTGAGTATGGGTTCTACTACTTCAAATACAAATGTATGTCCCTTTAGGTCAGTAGCCGCTATTTGAGGAATAAATGGTAAGGAATAAGCATTGCTTACATATCGGCCTTCCTTTTCCGCCCTGTTGCAATATAAACTGAAACTAGAACTTTCCTCTCATGAAATAATCTGTTAATTTTAAAGGCCATTTTGTTCTTTTATCAAAATGGCATTTTCAGAGGAATCAGACGAACAGGTTGATTCATTTTTTTCTGATTTTAGTGTGGGATGAATAGTCCTGGATATTGCAGTAATACACTACAATGGGTAGCAGTAATTTTGAGCTGTTTCTCACTGAAGCAGTCCAGTCCTTACCAGGAAATATCAATAACAGCAAAGAAAATGGAATTTTTTTCATGACCCAGCCACTTTTCTCTGGTGACGTCGTTGAGTGTTGCGGTACTCTGAGTGTAAAATAAATGACTGTCATCCTGGAGGCAGCTTAAGGGCATCAGACCTGCTCGCACTGCCCAGCAGACGTCGCCTGTTCAATGACTTTTAGTCGCCAGGTCTGATTTGTCTTGGTAACCTAGAAATGAAAGGCTCCTTAGCTAGTTTCCTAGGAGGCAGATCTTGCTTTTGCTGTGTATTTATTGAATCTGTTCTCTGGCTGGGCAGCTGAACAAGCCTCTGTTTTTGGTTTTTGCAGTCTCAGCTTGGCAGAGGGTGTGCTGCTGCTGAGGTTGCCACCAACTTTCCACCCCAGAGAAGGGCTCTGGTTTTATCCAGCACCACTTGGGACTCCTGAGCAAGGACACAGCAGCAGCAGCAGCAGTTCAATGAGCCTGTTAGACCTTTTGGCAAATCAGTTGAGCTGCTCGTAGGAAACCTCAGTGCCTGCTCCTGCTCTTTGTGGAGCTAGTTTTGCATTTTTCTTATCTGTGAACATTATAAAACATGCGATTCCTAATGTCAGTGAAGCTCAGGTGCGTTCCTCTAAATCCTTTTTGAGGCAAACCAGACAAACAGAAACCAATAATTTCTCTCAAGGAAATTTAAAGCAATGACTTTGCAAGTCTGTAGGGCCTTGTGCTGAGCTAGACTGGCCGCCCAAGGGACACCAGGTCTACCCAGGGGAGCGCAAGCTGTAATCTACTGCTGCTTTTCCATTAATCATGTTTTGGAAGGGCTGTTCCCAATAAAAATGCTTCCTTTTGGTTCAAGCTCGGGTATCACTTGTTGGGAGCCGCAGTCTGGATAGATGAAATCGGTATTTTTGCTGTGGGCAAGCTGAATTTTTGCAGCTGCTAATGAACTGCTCTGGCCAAGATTGAGCAGCTCTGGCCTGAAGGAGAAAGTGTCTCCATGTAAATGCAAATAAAAGCAATCAGATCAGCTTCCTTTCTCCTCTGCCAGGTTGGGGCAATTGTATCTTCCTATAAGAAGTCTTTTCCTGAGCAGAAACAGCACGTGCCTCCAGGGAAAAGAGTGAATGCGCACGGTGGGATTCACTATGCAAACAGGTGGTGTATTGCAGAGGAATAAAAAATACTGGTTTAGGGTGAGTTTGACCTCGTTCTTAAATAAAAGAAATCACAAGTGTTATGGGAGTGGGCAGCAGCCTTCCTAATATACTCCTAGAAACCAGTGAGGTGACAACGCAGCATATGCCCGAAGTATCGAAACACGCTGTAGTTCAATTTTCACCATTTTCTTTCCAGAGACACAGAAGTTAAACATATCCCTTACCTCGAACGACCTTTGCAGGAGGCTGAATCATTTGCATTTTGATGCACTGGCATTTTCTAAACCAAAGAGACATAAGAATTTTTATCACCTTCAACAACTGTGTTGCCAGGGGCAACGCTCATAAATCTGCTTACCAGCATCAATCTCTGCATGCAGCAGAGGGCGGTGTTTGTGTGTGAAAAATGCATATTTATAGAAAAAATTATAAAATCTCTCTTGAACCTCGGGCAAAATTTGGGGTCTGAGACTATCGTATTGCTAATAGCCATGGCAACAGTATCAATCAAATGCACATGTGAATCTGTTTGCAAATTCCCTTGCGCCGGACCATGTGTTACTGGGAAAATGCTGGTAGTGTATTTTAACTGATACTGGATAATCCCTGTCCCAAAGGACTTGTGATTTAAAAATATACCTCCTGATGCATTGCTGCTGTCCTCCTTGATAACACGGCCTTCCCTGGCTCCAATTCCGAGGATACTTTCTGCCCTGTTCTAAAAGGAAAACTCTGCAAGGAAAAATAGCCCATTAAATATTTGCTGTGGTTGTTTAGATGAGAAAACCGAAGCACAGCAAAACTCTTGACAGCCAGTTCCTTAGCGGAACTTTCTCAATGCAGCCCATCCCGCTTCAACCTTGTGCTCTGCCAACGGTGCTGTTGGCTTTCCATTAGCAAAGACATAAAAGTTATTTACTTTTTGGTGTCTATTTTAAAGTGAGAATGAGACAGCCGTGCTATGCTTTGGGCGAATCCCTGAGTCCTGCTCTGGCTCTCGCTAACCTTTGGGGAGACCTTCAGGACATTTTGTCTGGTCTTTCACTTCCACCATCTTTATAAGGACGAGGCTGATGGTTCCTGATGTTTTAAGGCATTTCTTGTGGGGGAAAGCGGCGTGATGCCCACCAAGGGTCGGTGGGCACTGCAGCAGCTCGCTGTCGGTGGACATTTCTTTCTCAGAGGCTGCCAGGAGCCTGGGAAGGGAAGCAGAAGCCAGACTGTTAAATTTTATGTTTCTGCATTTAAGAGGAAACTCTCTGACATATCAGACAAGAAAATGACATGTTGCAAGAAATAGTGAAGCCGCTGGTAGGTTGATGGTGTCCTTATTTAACTTCTTAGCAGGTTTCTTTTTTTGGTTGGTTTTTTTTTTTTTTTTGGCTGGGCTTTGTAAAAGGAAAAAAAAAATTGTCCTGCCTCTTACAGAGGAAAACAGCAGGAGCGAGCTGATCTGCAGACAGATGCTCAGTGCAAATCTCCCTTTGTCACACAGTCTCTTCAGGCTACGTTTTATGGTGACTTAATTACATGAAATCTCTTATTAAGAGGAAAGGCTCAACCTCCACCTGATACCTTGCTTTCAGACTGTGCTTCAGCTGGGGAACTGGTAACGACTGATGTATAGGAACTTATCTGGCCTTTGTAGCATCCTTTCAGCACAGATCCTGCCCCTGTAACACACTCGCATCTACGTGATGCGTCCCGGAGAGACAGGACCGGAGCGCAAAGAGGTTTTGCCTTGTGGCTACGTGCAGTAAACTCAGTAGTTAGCTGTAACCTGCAACAGCAACGTGAGCTCACTATCTATTTTTTGTTGAGTAAACATCTTGAATAACTTCATTATGTTAAGTAGGAACCCTTATAGCTATGTGGTGTTTTGGTTTTAAATAAACTTACTTGAATGAAAGGGTAGAAGGTGGTGGGGTGATAAAAAGGGTGCCAGGAAAACCAAAACCTTCTTAGAATAAGAACGGGAAAAACCATAAGGGAGAAAAGAGAATAAAACCAGTAGCTAAAGCACTGAATAGTCTATAAATAGCAATAAAGTCAGAGCGGGGAGTCGAGTGCCAAATGGACTTTCACTGCCGCTGACAATTAACCTCTTGCAGCGTCCCTGGCGATGGAAGGAACTTCACGATACACCAAATAAGCCTTCCTCCGTCTATAAATACACGCTGACTTACAGGCTGCAGTGTCCAAAACGGTGTGGTTTGGCTGTCCAGACATCAGGTGTCAAGGCAGCCTCTGAGGCAGGAGTCCACACTTTTTATTCTGGTCCCGTCTGGGCTCTGAAGGAGGGAAGAGACATCAGCACCACCTGCATCAGAGCCAAAGGATGTAAAAGTGGGTCTGGCGTCAGTAAATGCTGCTGAAAGCAAAGGTGGACCCTGTTTTTTTTCCAGAAAGGTCTGCAAATGTGGATGTATATTGAGAGGGTCGGGTTTTCTGGCTCGCCTGAATTTTATGCTGTTTTGGGAGAGATGGGAATGCAGCTCAGCCACCGGTCTGGCTGAACAGACTATTCTGATTTAGGTTCAGACTCTTGCATGGGAAAATCAGGGTGTGAGGGACAACAAGACACTGAGACCCAAGTTATTCCTGGATGTTAAGAACCCCCCCTATATAAACACCGTGTAGGATCAACTCTTACAGCCACTTGAAGGTGCTGGGTGGTTTAACGGGGAGGTTTCCCAGGGCCAGGTCACGCAGCATCACAAGGCTGAGGGAAGCAGCCAGCTCTGCCTTATCCACCCATCAGCACTGCAGCTGTAACAGACTTCACACTTTAATAGGTGTTTATCACTTTTTGGGTTGTTTTTGGTTTTGTTTTTTTTTTTTAAATAACTGTGCCTGCGAGGAAGTTACTTCATATATTCAGCCCGGATCTGCCATCAGTTGCAGTGACTTGGTCCGGGGGCACAGTGACGGCAGGGCTGGACCACTGTCCTTGTTGAGGTCTCGGCTGAAGGCTGGTGAGGTGTGGTTTTCCCCTGATGTGCTCTCAGGTCCCTGTCTCCAAAGGGTGACTTATGCGACACGGTACCAAGTGACGCCTGCGTGCAATAGTCCCTGCGGCTCTCTCCCCAGAGGAGAGGGGTCTTTGAGCTTTTCTCTAGCCCCTTTTCTTCTCTCAGGGCACTTCTGTCATGAAACGACTAGGGAGCCATCAGCTGACAGCGAACTTTGGTCGTACGTGGTGAGCGTGGCTGTATTCCCTAAGGGGCTCTGATGTTCCTTCTCAGAAAAAAAATTACTGCTGGGTGGTTCTTGCTGTCTGTGAGAACAGTCTGGGGCTGAATGAGCTGCAAGGAGCAGTACGCCCATTTCCCCAGCCCTCTCCTCCAGAGTCCAGCCTTTGAAGGGCACGGTAGAGATGTGCTTGTAGGAGACGCAGGGTGAAACCTTCCCTGCAGCTGGCTACGAATGTTACTGAAATGTTCACAGGTACTGGATTACCATGTTCATTTAGCGACTTCTTCTTTCTAAAACACTTTTGAACAATTGAGGAAGTGATAACTGATGCTTGCATTTCCCTTCCTATATCATGCAGACTTCCACTAAAGTCCTCAAGGACTCCTCTTTTTTTTTTTTTTTTTTTTTTTAAATTTAATGCAAAGTGTAAAGTAATTTTATTTAAGTGTAGCTATGTACAGAAACTTAGGGCAAAATCATATGACAGCACAATACACATATTGAAAAAAGATATGAAGTGTTATTGGAAACTCCCATGGAAAAAACATGAGTTAATTTTATAAGTCACAGGTGCCATATTTTATTAAAGAATGTCATAATCTCTGAATAACTCATAGAAAATCTAAAACAATTGCTACACTTCACAGCTGCCTAAAGCACTGTTTGTAATTTCTTTCACCTTGCCGAAACATGATTAGGAAGGGGCATTTGAGAAACTACCAAATACCACTTGTGCAAACTAGCTGAGGTTTTTGGTGAGAATCTTCAACCAGAGGGTCTTTAGTTCATGTAAATTAAACTGGAAAGCATTTTGGATGCATCCTTTGGCCTTCTTTTCCTTATTGAATGGCCAGGACATAATAAAGGCTTAATCTTCAGGCTCATCTTCCTGAACCGTAAAGCAAAATATCTGCTATATGGAGGGACAGGCTGAATAGGTTCAGTTCCATTGAGAGCCAGCTGCCGGGGCAGGAAGGTCTGTTTTCTGAAATTTTAAGGAATATATTTCAAATCTGCCTGACATGTCATGGAACGTAGCTGCTGGAGGTCTGTAAGAGCCGTTTCCCATGGGAAACCCCCTGTGCCTGACAGGATGTGAGTTCGCCCCTTTGCCGCACAAGGTTTCTCCCCACCAGGTATTTGCCCATTTTGCACTGGAAGAGGAGGAACACAATTCCCTTTACCCTCCGGTCAGCCTTTTTTGAATCAGTCAATCAGTTTAAAAGCCGTAAGGAAGGGAGAGCTGTGCAGACAGATGATGACCCCAACTCGCTGAGCATCTACTCGTTGCTCCCTCAGGAAACACTTTCTGCCATTATGCTAAAATACTGCTACCACAAAAAAAAAAAAAAATGCACAGAGATGCAATGCAAAGACTGTTTTAAAGTTACTTTTATCACCAGTATGTAAATCTTAGTTGGCTTGATTTTTTTGTTTGGGTTTTTTTGTTTCGGGTTGGTTCTTTTGGTTTGGTTTTTTCGGAACTATGTTGTAGATCACTTTTGTTATCAGTTTAAGACGTGGTCAGTGTAAGAAGGAATCTCTCTGTGCCCTGACTGGCACCCCCTGCAGGGATGAGACGGGCATTAAGTGGCTGTAAGAGGCAATACCTCGAGTCTCAGTTAATACTATTTAGGCCTTACAAGTTACTCCTCAGTGGGGAACCTCTCATTTTGTTGCCGATGGGATGGAATGACCAAATGTTATCACTGCGGTCACTCGATACTCTTCTTTCTTTTAAAATATAATGTTACCGATTCATTAAATGCACATGCTACCTGAGGTCTTAATAGTGTTTCAAAATCAAACATCTACTGACTTGGGAATTAAAAGTTCCTGCTCTCTCTTGTAGATCTTGTGCACAGGCTTCTCCCTTTCCTCTTCTTCTGGGTACCGCTTCACCGCCCCAGGTCAGCACCGCTGCAAGAAGTTAATAAATCTCTCTTACAAGGCACTAACCCTTTCCTGATTGATTTTTGAATGAAGTACTACAGGCATTTAGTATGTAAACCTTGAAGTGCAGCATCGACACCTCATTATTTTCAGCCTTCTTGAGCAGTTTTCAGGGGTGCCCTGTACCTGAAAAGCCTCGCTCTTTTCTTTCTGAAAAGGAGGAATACAAGCCAGCTGCAGGTAATAAGTTAATTAATTAGAAGGGTAGGTAAAGAGAACATTAAATAAATTTTTCTAAATAAAAAAATAAACAAGAACTTACAATTTTAATGGTAATGCATGATTTTTATGGTCTGGTTCATTGTCCTTGAATTCTAGGAACTGGACATATGGAGATGTTTTGTCTGAAAATATTAGGAGTCAGAAGTTGATTCCAGTGCCTGGAAGGGGTGGGATATTGGGAAAACCTGGAATCATCCTGGTTCCTTCCAAACCCTCCCTGACGCTGTCTCATGAGACTCTTGTGCTGTGACCTTGGTTTGTGCTCCTGTGTGGTGGGGCCATAGTGCTCCTCTTGGGCCTGGCACCTCCTGCACCAAAGCCACCGTGCCCTTGTCCTGCTCTTTCTGGGGGCGACAGAAGCCAAAACATGAACAAATGAACTGAGCCTGCAGACCATGATCCTGGCTTAGAGAAAATGCCACAATTTTATATTAGAAAAAAAAAAAAGTCTTTTTACTTGACTTTGGGGTTTTCAGCTTTTTGGGGTCACCATGAGTAGTCTTTTCCACGTGTGTCTTGTCCCACTGCATAACCAGAACAGAGGTGCAAGCACCCAGCCCACCAGGATAGGGGTTCTGAAAACTAATAAAGTCTGAGTCTTTTCTTACTTAAAAAAAACCCCAAAATGTACAAACCCGTGTTTTTAACCACAGATTATTCTGAAGGACAGGGCTGTAAGAAAGGCACAAGAGGTGGTTTTCCAAAGCTTTCGGTGATATGGTGTGAGTTGGTCATCTGGAGACCAAGCGATGGAGATAACAGTGTAGGAAAACCTTCTGGTTCTCAGCGTAACCAGCAGGATTTGCATGTTTTTGGGGAATGCAACACTCGGTTATTTGCAAACTGCATGTTCTTGGGTGATGTTCATCAGCGGCTGTCCCAGGTCATGAGCAAAGATTCTCACTGTTTTTCTTGGGATTCTGGCAAGCAGTGGCTATTGCCAGCCTTTTTGGTTTTTTTTCTTTTTTCTGGTCCTTCAGCTGCCCTGAACCATCCTACACTAGAATCATGGAAAGGCACCCTTTTACAGAAGGCTGTAGCACCCAACTAGATACCAAGAGGTCTCATTAGAGCTGCCATGCAGGAATCGCTACCCGTGTCTCTTCCGTTCACATCTTCACTGGAAGTTTGCTGAAGTTACAAAAGTGATGTAAAGTGGAGGAAAGCGAGATTTTATATTAGACAGGTAAAAATGCATCAAATTAAAGCCAGGTCTGATTTTAACAGGTCAAAAATAAACTTTGGGTAGGAAATTAAGCTTTTTTTTTTTAAAAAAAAAAAAAAAAAAAACCAACACATCATCAGTGAGGTTTTAGAGTGAAGGGAGGGGAGAAACCTACCACTGCAGTTGTGGTTGCCCATGACAGCAAAGTACTAGACTTCATAGCCCAGGAAAGTCCCCTCAAGCCTTATAGTCAGAAAGAAACCATACTCCTGAAAGGGAGGCTTTTCTTGGCAGCTTTGTAGAAGCAGTGAATGTATTGAGAAAATCCTGAGTGATTTATTTCTCTCATAATACTATTATTTGCTGTTTGAATCAAGAGAACGGTCTTCCTGCTGCTTGAGCTACAATCCAACATCATTAATAAATAGCACTGGTAAGAAAGCAAGTGGCTAAATTGTCAGCTCCCCTTTGGAAGCTGCCCTGATTAGAATATCTATTAGTATAAATTGTATTTTTATGGTTAACCCACCGGGCTAAATATGAAACTGCATTAAGCTATTATACCCTTTGTAGCCACTAAATTGAATTACCTGGTGCATCTGTTTAGTAAACTGCAAAACCTGAACAGTTTGGCAATCATTATTATTTATTTTGTGCATTTTAAATCTTTCCTTTGACTGACACGTAGGCACCGTTGGGCTTTGGTTCACAGCAATATACCCCTCTGCATTTAAACATAGTTGCAGAGTGCTGAAAATTGGATGTTAAGAAAATTGCCTTTTTAACTGTGCAGCGTGCAGTACCACAATTCGTTTTCACTCCGTATGCTCTAGTGCCAGAAGATTTGGAACACTTTTTGTTTACATGAAAGATGATACATTTAAAATGGGTGAAAACTGCATTTCAAATTTTCCTGCCTGCTCAGATCAATGCTGACAGCTCAGCTTACATTGAGTGATTTAATGCATTCCTCCACCTGCTAACCAAGGGAACGACTTGACCCTCAAAAAATCTGTGCACAGGGAAAAAAAACCTCTTTAAATCTCTTTCTGACTCATGGGGAAAGTGTGTTTCTCATTACTGCTGTGGGGACATGCCTATATTAGGGCAGCAGAAACACCTGAGCTGATTTTGCCTGCACGGAGGCTGGGGCAGGGAGTGGAGAGGAGCGTGGTGCAGACCAAGCTGGTCCGGACCTGGAAGGTGTGTAATTCCCCTGGTTTTTACCCCTGTACTGGCCCTGGCGCGTGAAGTCTATGAAATGCTTTGAACGGTGTTTATGGGCTGAGGTCTCCTCCAGCTTCGGCGCGTCTGCGCTGTAGTTTGTTGCATGGTGTAGATGTGCGGATGTCCCAACCTCCTTGTGCCCCGAGCTGCCCCGGGTTTTCTGCCTCTTCTTGCTTACGGTGTTGTTCCTCCTGCGCCTCGCTCCTGCCCTCTTTCAAAATATGAAAAGTATCAACTCCTGCACCGTTTTTGTGACTTGTGCAACTTTTTCTGAGATTCTCAGCTCCTGCAAGCATGTGACTATGGGGAATATTGTCTTGCAGAAAAGCGGTACTTGGGTTTTTCCGTAACCCTGGGGGCAAGAGCTGCCTGACCTGGCTCAGGTTACCCTCAGGGCTCTGAAACTGTGGGGAAACAGAACCAAACGCTTTCTGAAGTTCTGTATTTCCTGCCTGCTTGGGCTTGGTGGTCCCAGAGCATTGTTCCCACCTCCCTTGGCTCTCCTTGTTCCTGTGCTGTTCTTGGCCCTTCTCCAGACCCATGGAGCATCCCACCAGCTGAGGGGCTGGTGGGAGAGGACGTTCTTTTATTTCCTAGCTTGTGCGTGATTGCTTTTCCCTATATAGAGCTCCGGTGAGCTTTATGGAGCTTATAGGAACAGGTGGGTGCTGTGCTAGTGAAACCCTGAGTGAACGAGCCTGTCTGTGTCTGCGCTCCCCACCCGGGGGCTGGGGAGCAGGAGCAGCCGTGGTCTCCGCTGGAAGCGGCACGAGCAAGAGCTCAGGGCTTGCAGCCACAATCCTGATGGTGACACTATGGCAGGAAGCGAAAACAGCCGCATCGGCTCCGTCTTAGCCTGAAATTCCCAGATGCCAGCAACTTCTTGAGATATTCGCAACTACTAAATTTGCACTAAAAACAAACAAAATTGCTGACAAGCAGAGCCTGCTGATTCCATTGCTTAAAACACAGTTTTACTTTCTTTTTTTCCTCCCTTCTCCTAAAGAGCTAAGGCTTGATGCAGAGAGCTGGATCCGTCTGACTCCTGAATCATCACTAGCATTGTCACCCACGCCAGCTGCAGAACTTCACGCTGTTGATGATCCTTAGCCAGTTTATATTTGCCTTTCTTTGAGCTCGCAAGGCAGGAAGGGAGAACAACTGAACCTTTACCTTGCAGGCTGAGAGATCATCCCGCCCTGTGTGTCAAGACTTAAATTTGAAGTTTCGCATTTCTGCTTTTAATTGGGTGTCTTTTCAAACGACGGCCACACTTCAGCTTTCTGTTCAAGCTCTCTGGCTGAGTGCCCGAGGCGACAGGACAGGTTTGGCTCGGCACAATGGAATGGGAAGTCAGGAATGGGCTAGGAAATGTAATGGAGCTGGCTTATTTGTGGTGAAGTAGAGCACTTAGCGTAACTCTGAGTTAATCTGTCCCTTAGTTAGGCAGCTTGGGCATGTCACAAGTGTAGCAGTCATACAGCAGGTGAACTAGTGCTTGGAGATTCAAAACTGCGACAGCTGACGTCCCCCCGAGCCATGGGCCCAAACCCTGCCGAGGCAAAGAAGAAAACAAAGTTCAGTACAGGCACACGGGTGCGTAGGAACCGATTTGAAATGTTTTCTGCGGCAGAGTGGTGCTTTCTCCTGAGGTATGTTTTTTCAAACCGCTGTCTTTTGTAAAGCAGACGTTTTCTGTATTCCTTGCCGGAGTGGCCTTCATTCACTTCTCTTTTGATGAGCAATATTCCTCTTGTTTACTGCTTTGAGATGGCTGCAGCCATGCTTCAGATGGCTAACGTGAACCTGCTGCACACATACTGAAGGGAAAGAAGACGAGCACTATGCTGTATTTGATAGGGAAACCAAAGAAAGCATTATTCAGCAGTAAAAGTCTCTTTTTTGCTGCATCTGCCACTATTGAAAGGATCAGCTGCAGTCCAGTGTTTATCATTACCAATAAACAGCATCGGCAGGAGAGGGTCTCTGGCTTGAATAGAGAAAGAACAATCTAGAATATATTAGATAAGTGTGGGAGTTTTTTTCAGTTACCTTGGGCTGATGAACTTCTTGGTGTACTTAAATATTAAAAAAAAAAAAAAAAAACTCAAGCAATCTCCCCTGCCAGTGGTTATTTCTGAGATATCATGGAGGCCAGTTGCTGGGTAGCAAGTTTTGCAGGCAGGGAAAAAGTGGGAATGTGGTGTATTTAGGGTTTTTATTCATGCTTAATGTAGCTGTAGATGCACGTGGGAATGTTGTGGTTTAACTAACTTAGCGTCTTCTGCGTCTCGATGAAGCAGTTACGGAACGGGCACAAAGTTTGTTAGACAGCCGTATCTGCAAACTAATTACAGTTTCCCGTCAAAATGGAAGAGCATACGGAGTGGGGCTCTGTGGGGGCTTGTCCTGCTCTGATGCCATCAACCTTTTTAATTGAGAGTACACTTATTAAATTTGCGGATGGCACAAAGCTGAGATGGGCTGCCAGGATGTTAAAGGACAGGATCGGAACCCACACTGATGACGGGAAAGCGGATGAATCGGGTTGTAATTCAATCGGGGCACAAATAAACTCCTAAATGTAGACAGGACGGATCAGCTGCGCACGCGCCGGGCTGCAGCGTGGGGCAGGCTGTATCCTGCTGCGGGGCAGCGGTGCCGGGCTGGTGCGTGGTGCAGTATGGGGCTGTGCGACACATGGAGCCAACTTGCTCTGCTCATCATCAGGGGCAGGTTTTGGTACCCCATGATTGAAATAAATTAAATGTGGAAGGGGTGTGAGAGAGCACTTAGAGGAAAGGGGTGGGAACGATCAGGGGGCTGGGAAACTGGACTTGCAAAGAAAGGTGGAGAATACTTAATCCACAATAAAGACTTTTTGTACATGCCATCAGTCTTCAAACTGGAAGATGTTACTGCAAAGGGTAAGGATATGCTGAGTGTGATCTGACCCTCATGGCAGGGCTTGAAATGATGGGAAATGGTGGCTAGGTGTTGGGGATATACTGTTGCTGTAACTCCTGTTGCGGAAGTGGGAAGGCATTTACCACAAGAAGTGGATGCCAAAGAAGGAAAAGGCACGTCCTCCTTATTTTCTGTATGGTTTTCATTTTGAGAACTCAAGTCTAATCCCAAAGCTGCGGTGTGGTTCCGAAGGCATGGCTTAATGCCTCACCTTTTGATATTGGATGGGTCTTTTGCTTCATCCTGGCTAGTGAGGGCTGTACCCAGTAGCCCTGCACGTGCCCCTTGGCCAGAGCCTGTTTTGCAAAGACTCCGTAGCTGGTTTGTGCGTGTGTAGGAGATCTGCTGTTTCCTCCCAAATTGGTGAACAAATTCACAATTTAATATGCGGGCCAGAATTTCCCGTCTGGAAAATGGAGATGATAACAGAAGGGAAAGAACAGAAATCCATTAATATTTTATAAAGCATTCAAACACTATAGCAATGAGTGCCATAGAAAAGCCTCTGAGGAAATAAACAAATTTCTGTCTTCAGAGCAGATGTTGAAATAATTATAGTAAATAAGGCACAAGGCCACACGCTGAACAACGAGAACAAAATGGGCTGTTGAATCTCTGCTCGATGCCTGTGCAGCATCTCCTCAGTGCGCTGAGGGAGGCACAAAGCCTGTGGAAAAAAGAGTCATCTCAGAAGGGCTGCAGCAAAATTCATATGTACAACAAGGTTTATTTAAGGTTGGGCAGAAGAACGTGGCTTTCATATTTCCAAGCTTTGGAGACCTTGACTTTGCCACCCTGGTAATTGTGTGAAGCACACCGTAAGGTAGACTCCAGTGTAGGGAAAAACAGACTGTAAAGCTAAAACAAAATATTCTGCAGACTTTAAAAAGAAAATATCACCTGTAGCAGGACAGATGGGGTGCATTTTGACAACGAAAAAGATGGTATATATGTTCAGTACAGACAGCTAAGTGTTGGGTAATTTTTGTGCCCTGCAAAGTCCAGCTATAACATTTACACCAATATTACAGTACCCATAGAAAAAGTCCAGACAATATAAAATTATTATTGTCAAAATGACAGGAGTTGCGTTTTCTTATACTCATGTCTCTAGGAACAGTTTGAATAAGCTTTGAATGTTCCTACTCTTTCCTTGCCCATCCTTCCTCAACCCCAAATCCATCCTGCAGTGAAGACTAAACAACGCCTTGTGCTGGCAAACTGGTTGAGGTGAGCCCTGGGTCCCTGCTGTGGTTCACCACCACAAAGAGGAAATTTTCAGAATTTTACCCATTCTGGGATTTCAGAAGCTTGCACAAGGTCTGTGGGACAACTGTGTAACACTGCTAAGGTTACGAGCTTGCGATGTGGGGGATTGCGGCAAGTTGTGGCATTGAATACTAGTAGAGAAACTTATTTCAAATGGTGACTAGATGAATGGTTTGTGTTAACAACTTGTTTTCTAAGGACCAAAGAAAGTACTTGCATACTGAAATTCATAGAGTTGGTTAAGTTCCTCCTTGCTTTATTTCTTCAAAATTTCTGCCATCCCCAGCTAGTAATTTGCATCATTGAATTCCGTCATGAGCCACTGTGCACGGTGGCTCGTGACAGAAACTGAAGCGATGAATTCCTGGCCTGTAGTAATATTGATTTTGCTCTGTATTGCGTTTGCCACGTGAGAGTGGTTCTGGTTTAGCACTGTTGCTTTTCTAGAGAGGGGAAAATAATTGCAGGCAGAGCCCAGCTGAGGTATGCTTTTCCTAGGGGGTTGAGTCCTTTGGTCTCTAGAGCGTTGGCGTTGCTCACGTGGCAGTAGTCCTCATGTAAGGTCCCTTGAGTGCGTGCTGGGGATGACCTGCAGCCTGACGGACAGCCTGCAAGGTCACTTCATGCTGATGGGCTTATCGATGGCAACCAGACGGAGCTATAATGGCTTTGCTCTTGCTGCTTTTTCCATGTGTTGAGGCAGCATTTGTCCGCTTGCATCTACCTAAATGTGGCTTTTCACCAGTTTTTATCCCTTCCCTTTTGTAGGGACATAATTCCCTGAGGTTTATACCCATATTTTGAATTTAGTTGCAATTTGGACATGTAGAAGTGCGATAGTATAAACCTTGTTTCTATAGGAAACCTTACTCATAAATACCACTGCAATGTACAGTGCTTCAAAAAGCCACCAGAAGTGCAAACCCAGATTTTAATTCTGCCTTCCACCACCGTTGGAGGGACTAACTCAGACACTGCAGCGCGCGCCCGCATGTTGGGGCATGACGATGCCTTGGGCTCGCAGGTTCTGCAATGCCAAGTAATAATGAATAGAAGGAGGTGCTTTGAGATTCACCTCCTGGATATCTATACTCTATAAATATAAAAATGCAGACATGGTCCAAAAAAAAAAAAAATAAAAATCAAAAAGCCAGAAGTTCTATAATTAAAAGAGTACTAATCTCACACTTGCTTACTGCTTGGACTTGGACCTGGCTCTCTGTGTTGCTGCTGTTATGCGTGTATATATGTGTGTATATATAAATGTGCATATATATACTGCTGGCTACTCCTTTTTCTGCACCCGTCTCCCTTCTGCCTCAGCCACCCCAGTGCAAGCGCTGCCGACTCGCTCGGCTGATGCTCAGCTGCCTGCACGGGAGGGACGGGGCTCGTGGCTCAAGTCCCAGCTGTCCCCACGTTAACCTCAGCAACTTCTCATTGTTTTGGCAGGCTGAACTCCAGTGTTGCAGCTCTTTCCACTCACGTACTTCTAATTTCCCTGTTAATCTGGAAAAGAGTGGAGGAGGGCGAGGGTTGTGTCCCAGCTGTGTGCCACCTCTCCCTGTTTTAGACCCAGGCTGACAACATTGCTGTGGGGAAACCTTGTGATTCAGCAATGCAAACCTTCCCCCTGATCTCTGGAGACCGCTTTTGAAAATGTCTCTCTGGTTCTTTTGCTTTAGCTACGTCCACCTCGGTTTCCAACTGAGATGTCCCCAAAACACGACTGATTAAATTTCCCTGCTGCGTTCTCTGTTAGTACTTGAAGGACCTTTGAGCCAGGTAATAGACTTACAGTACAGAACACGCAATATCTTTCTGATAATTGCTCTTAATTCAGATTTCACTACACTTAGGGACGCTGTGTACAAATACCCGTGCAGGTGTTAAATATTCGTCCTCTATTTTAACCCACAAAAAATGATCCTAATAAGCTGTACTGGCATTATTGAAATCTTCTAGAGTATGGTGTAGGGCTTTGTGCATTGTCTTTGTTAGACGTAATTAGCACTTTGAATGTGCACACATCAGATGGTGGCTGAATGGGAGCATTCGTTTAACCCTTCAGCCTCCACATCGCATCCCTCTGTGCGCCCTGGAATGACAGCGCCAGGAAAGGGCAGGTGAATTTCTGGTTTCAGTGCTGTGTTTTGATGCTCGGTGTGGTACCAAATCAAAAGTACCGAGTTCATGCTCGGCTCTCCACGTGTGGAAGCAGGCAATGGCGAGGCTGGTGTTTGGTTAGCGGTTTTGTATTAATTCCAGTGTTGAGGCTCTTCTTTCTTTTATGTCTTTGTGCCACAGCCAGCAATGACACAGTGAGTTTTATTGTCCCTAGCAATACACAGGCAGAGGAGGGCTTCAATCGGGTCTTTTAAAGCGGCTGAGTTGGGGTGTGTGGGGTGATGTTAGCATGGAGAGAAGCCGGTGCTTTTCTGCTGCGTTCAAGATTTTTCTAAGTAGAAAGAAAAACCTCTTGATATTCCAGTTAATTCGCTTTTACTTCAACTAGTAGGATTTTAAGGTCGACAATCAGAATCCATAAGTATGAGCTTCAGGCTGAGCAAAACACGGCCTGAACAAACTGGACATGGAAGAGAGGCCCTTGGCTGGCGGTGGTGGTGGGCACGCTGCTGTCCACCCAATTCTCACAAATCCAGGCTGGGCGGAGAATGTATGGAGAGCAGCCCTGAGGAGAGGGACTTGGAGGTGCTGGTGGATGAGAAGCTTAAGATGAGCTGGCAATAGGTGCTGGCAGCCCNGGTGAGACCCTGGCCCAGGTTGCCCAGAGAAGCTGTGGCTGCCCCATCCCTGGAGGTGTTCAAGGCCAGGTTGGACGGGGCTTTGAGCAACCTGGTCTAGTGGGAGGTGTCCCTGCCCATGGCAGGGGGGGCGGAACTAGATCATCTTTAAGGTCCCTTCTAACTTAAATCATTCTATGGTTCCTGTGGGATCTCATCCGCACCTTCCAGCGATACGCATCCTCTGGCATTGCATGCTTATCCAGAGGGTGTTCCTGGAGGAAAACCCTGTGGAGTGGCACACGCTGGGGTCAGGAAACTTGATGAAGGTGCCCAGCCCTGAGCAAGTCTGTGCCATGTGTTGGGTTGCACTTGTAACAGGCTGCGGAAAAAGTTCTGTTGTCTTTTCTGGAGGGATAATGGCAGTAGTGCCAGAAGCTAAAAGTTTGTGTCTTGACGCTGACTTGGTTCCACCTCTGCACAGGATGGTTTGGACTTACCAAACTTGGGAGGAACGCCGACCTGGGTTGTGAAAAGCAGGATGTGCATCAGGCAGCTCTCCCGTGCAGATGCACGGTGTGCCTGGCCACATGAGCCAAGTCTCATGCTGTCCTTTCCTCCAGGTTTATGAGCAAATGGAAGCGAACACTTGTTTTTCTCTATTCCCTGGCTCAAACCTTAAAAGGCGTGTTTTTGTATGAAATTGAGAAGTGATTTGCATACTTCATTTTCTTTACTCTCACAAGTCCAAACAGAACCCTTCCCCTCTCTCACTTTAGACATCTGTTACTGGATTTCTCTTTTTGTCCTTACTGAATTTTAAGGCTGCTGCACGAGTTTCTGGAGCCTGCAGGGTGTTCCCAGCAGAGCACTGGGAACCCAGGCGTGTGACCCTGTCCCACCAGCATCCGCTCTGGCTGGGCTTGCAGCACCGCACCGTTTGGAGGGGTCTGACTTTCCTTTTGATCTTTGTTAATAACGGCTGAAAATAGCACTAAGGGACCCTCCTCCTTCCTCCCTCTTTGTTCATCATATTGCGACTAAAGAAAGTTGAGGCTCCTATTGGAATATGTCATGAGGTTATCTTGTATTTATTCATTGCGTGCACGTAACCATCTCTGCATAGGAGGAGGCACCGTGTTTTAAAAAGGGAAGGCATGAGCTATGCATGGTCTGCCCCAGGATTTATGCAAATATGTATATTTTTATGCCAATTTACAGTCAACTGTCTGTCTTGTTAGGGAAAAAGCGGCAAGCCTGGCTACAAGCCAGAGCGCAAGCCAGTCATTCTCCCCGTGCCTGCTCCCTTTGCAGGGAAGGGGCTCCCGTGGATGCTGTGCCAGGGGGGCGGTGGGCGGCGCTGGGGCAGGGGCTTTGCCTCTCCGCTGGCGCAGGTGTTGGGGGTTGAGGGCTACTGGCCCATGGCAGGGCAAGGGTAGGTGAAACCCCAGGCTGGGGAATTATTTCCTTGTCGCATATTCCCCTCCGCCTGTTGCTGGGGTTTGTCTTGGCTCCACCACCCTGCACCGGGATGTTCTGCATTCGGGGTTCGGCTGTAATTACCACCCACCGGCTGCCCCCAGTCCCGAGATGCCGAAATGTCCGAGCTGCCCAGTATAGAGCGCTCCGAGGGAGGAGGGGAGGCGAGGAGCTGCCTCTTATCGTCCCACCCTGCTGTTAATTTTTCCTAGACATCCCCCTTATCAACCTTTCCTACCTCCGAGCCTTGTTAAAGCCTTCGGTGAGAAAAGCTGCCAAGAAATCCGGGGCACGCTGGTCTGCGCTGCCGCAGGAAGCGCTGAATTATGTGTGAAGCTGGAAGTCTTGCAGCTGTCTTAGCCATGTGAAAAACTTTTCATAAACATTTCAGCGTTACCGTTTGCCATCCTGCTGGGTGCTATAAAAGAAAAGAGACTTGTTTTGGTGGGGACAGTCCGAACAGGTTACCCCGTTAAAAAGAAGGAAAAAATCCATCCTACACTAACTCTGTTGCTACTTTGCTTGTAGCAATACCTAATGCAACGGCCTTATATTGCCATTTACCATCTACTCTTTTTGCTGAAGCATCGTAAACCAAATGTTTTCTCTCGGTACGCCCTCAGTGAGGGGTGGTGCACCCCGCATGGGTGAGGGTTGCTGTAACGCTACAGGGTCATGTGCAATGTGGAGACCTTACTGTCTCCTTCTGTTAAGTGCCTATTTTCTGTCACTCCTGTTAGGTAAGCGTATGGCTCTGTGATAGTGGGGTTTTGTGCGACTCCTTCGGGGGGAGCAGTCCCCTTTAGGATTGCTTCTAGTGAAGTAAAAGGTCCTCTGGTTTGCACAGGTTGTCCCTGATGTGTTTTCTCAACTTGTTTAACTGCTCGGACTAAAGTTAAAAGCCCCTTTTCCCATTCAGAGTACGGTTGCTCTGTCCCTTTAAACGCCGTCGACCTAAACAATAAAGGTCTTTTTGGCCCATCGGGACCAGTTTGGAGCAGGTTACGGTAAGGAGCCTGTTCAGCGACCCCCCATCCGGCTACGATAGGGTGGAGGGGATGGACTGGTCCCAGCNGTTTGCGGGGTTCGGTACCGGGCTGCGGGGGCGCTTCGGAGCCGCCGCCGTTTCCGAACCGGGAGGGGGTGGTTACACGGGGAGAGGGCTCTGGAGGTAACTTGTCCTTTCTCCAAACCGCCTAATGCCTTCAGGCATCCCGCCCCGTGCCCAGCAGGAGTGGGGACACCGAGGTACGTCGGGGATCGGGGGGAGCGCGGGGGCCCCGGTGGCCGCCGGAGCACACGCTGCCGGGCGCCAAGCTCCGGCCCTTTCGAACACCCCAACCTCCGACATTCCCAGGATGGTTTTCCACTGCAAAGCGAGTACTCGCCGTGCGCGTCTCGCCCGGGAGCCCTAAATCCACCCGGGCGGCTCGGCGCAGCAGCGGTCGCCCCGGTTCACACCGGGAATTTTAACTCTTTGCCCGCCCAGCTTCTCGGCATCCTGTTGTGTTAGTAGGGACATTTGTGCTCTCGTATCCGTTAAAAAAAAAAAAACCAAACCCAACTGAAAACCTCACNATGGGTGAGGGTTGCTGTAACGCTACAGGGTCATGTGCAATGTGGAGACCTTACTGTCTCCTTCTGTTAAGTGCCTATTTTCTGTCACTCCTGTTAGGTAAGCGTATGGCTCTGTGATAGTGGGGTTTTGTGCGACTCCTTCGGGGGGAGCAGTCCCCTTTAGGATTGCTTCTAGTGAAGTAAAAGGTCCTCTGGTTTGCACAGGTTGTCCCTGATGTGTTTTCTCAACTTGTTTAACTGCTCGGACTAAAGTTAAAAGCCCCTTTTCCCATTCAGAGTACGGTTGCTCTGTCCCTTTAAACGCCGTCGACCTAAACAATAAAGGTCTTTTTGGCCCATCGGGACCAGTTTGGAGCAGGTTACGGTAAGGAGCCTGTTCGGCAACCCCCCATCCGGCTACGATAGGGTGGAGGGGATGGACTGGTCCCAGCGACCGATATGCTTTAAATTCTTCAATTAAGAGTTTTTACCGCCTCGTTAGGTTCTAATTGCCGCTCCCAGGATTTGCCTTTCCATAAGAGCGAGTATAACGGCCGGGAAAGGGTAGAAAAGCCAGGCACAAGCTTGCTCCGGTATCCCGATGTTCCCCTTACCGCCGGTCCGTGGGACACTCGCACCTCTCGGCTTTTTGCCCCTGGGGCGGGGGAGGGGCGGCAGCGCTGCCCCCCGGCCGGCAACGCCTCCAAAACTTCCTTCTCCGTCCCCGGGAGTTTCCCTGCGGAATCGCCCTTTCGGCTTTATTTAGCGCTCGCCACGCCGCCGCTTCCCCCACCAGCTCGGGACCAGTTCCTCCCATCAGAACAGCATCTGTATACTGGTTTCCCACCCCGGGGGAGCGATGCTGTAAGAGTTCAGCGGCANAAAAAAAAAAACCAAACCCAACTGAAAACTTCACCGGTTGTCCTCAAGGACCAGCTGGGATCAGGATGCGCGGGCCGTTATCGCCCACCTACCCCGACTTCCCGGGACCCGATCCCTCCTGGTCAGGACACGTTTTGTTTCCAGCCCCGCAATCCCTCCCGAAGCGGGGGCTGGCACCGAGGGGGTGGAACTTTGTCACCTCCCCCCGGGGCTTCCGAGCCCGTTTCTCGGCGGGGACGTGTCCCCGCCCGGGTCGGGGCTGCGCCGCGGGGGGGCCTTCGGGGCCCTGTCGCCTCCTCCCTCCTTGTCTTCTATGGCTTTCTTGAGCTCATCCCGTTTTCCAACTAGATGGGCTTTAGGAATCGCCAGGGCTCCTCCAATCTGTTGGTTTACCATCGCCTTTGCGCGACCCCCTGAGTTCCTTTTAGATGCTTTTTAATAGCTTCCCAGTTATACCAGTTGTCACAAGTCCATTATTCTGAGAAACTGGGACTCGGGTTCATTCCATGCCTCCGTAAACAGCTGGTGATCTGACTTGCCATCCTGCCAACTGTGTCACTTTGCCGCAGAAGGAGCAATGCATGTCACTCGTAGAGAGAAGCAGCAATACCTTTATTGGTATAAAACAGGGATTTAACAAAGTTTGACGGTGAATGTGACCATTTTAACAAGATTGGAGATGGCAAGACATGGTTGGTTATTCACTGCACAGAGGACAGGGTCAGAGCTGTCAGGGAGACCCTCCCGTTGAGTCAAGGTTTCGGAAAGGGCCCCCTGGCTTTCTAACTCTGTCTGGGTGTGACTGGATCCAGTCCTGGTCCCACACTTGGTCGACAGTTGATGCCTAAAGGGTTATATATGCACAGTCGATCCTTTCTGTCACTTGGCTAAGGTTTCACAGTTCAGCATGCTGCTAGTCACTGACGGAGCATCTGTTGCAGCAAGGAATCTCTGAAGCTCAAGGAGTGACCTGGAGGGCGTCCCTACTCCAGGGGAGATCCTGGTGTGCAGCCGCTGCCGTGCAGGAGAGCTCCAAGGGCTCTTGGGCTGTTCACTATTGAAGGGGGTGAGATGATTGACCTGTAGTCGTATTTGCATATTGACCACAGAACCAGCGCTGCTCAAGTTAGCCCATGGCTATTGTGGTGGTATCTGTTTCCCGAAACCATATTGAGCCCCAGTGATGCCATCGCCACTATGTGCACCCGTCGTGACCAGCACGGCTGGTTGTTGCTTGGGCAAGGTTATGGGAGATAAAGGTCAGGTGGTGCCTGGAGAGGGGGGGGCACCCATCACAGTGTCCCAGTCTGCAGTTGAGACCGCACAGGGAAGGATGGACCCTGCTGCCTCCCAAGTCTTGGAGTCAGACGTTCGTATGGACTCTGCTGCCTCCCAAGTCTTGGAGTCAGACGTTCGTATGGACTCTGCTGCCTCCCAAGTCTTGGAGTCAGACGTTCAAAGCCTTTCCATTACCTGAAAGTCTTTGAAAATCCCAGTAGATACCTGCGGAGACTGGGAACTTAACTCCTCCTTTCAGTGCTGCTTTGCTATTTACTTCTTTTAGGTACTTTACGAACTCCTGTTAGGTACTTTACATGCATCTCAGGGCACATAAATGTATTTGAAAAATCACATGTTAACCTGAAAGAGTCAGCTTACTACTGTTAATACAGCTCTTGTAGGAGGTGCTTAGTTTTATATGCAAAATATTCTTTGATAATTCATTATTTCTGTCTTTCCCAGCATGTTTTAATTTGATTTACGAAAATGACAAGGAAACAAAAATGCTGGTTTTACATAATTTTGGCTGAATTCCAATTTCAACTCAAAGACATCTTGAAAAAAAATATTAAATAATAAATATATGCCATTATGTATTTCCTTGAATAATAAAGCCTATAAAATAAATTAGGCCTTCAAATATAGCTTCTGACTAAGAGAATCTGGGTTATAATTGCTTGACAACACTTAGAGAATATTTTGTGTTCTCTAGGTAGCAAAAAAAGTACTGAATTTAACATGAAGGCTAAATTACTGTATACTCATCGCTACACCAGTTAACAAGCATCAGGCTGTCTTCAAGAAAATAGCTAGAACTAGATAAAAATCAAATTTTAAAATTAAAGTTTCTTGTGGTTTTACATTATGCTCAAAATTGTTGTTAATTAAATCTACTCTGAGTTTGGCATAAATTAAAGGGCAGGGAAGGTAATTCTTGCCTAAATTTCAGTTCTGTGTTACAAAATACTTGTGTTATGTTAACAAAGCGTCAGTCACACAAGACCAGAGAATAAAGTAAACAAATATAATAATACGGGTGCTTGCAATGCAGATAATTAATTTCTTCATTTCCGAGGAGACTGGACTTCATAGCCAGCCTGTAGGTAAAGGAGAATTCCAGGTTTGAAATCTGCCCTTGCCAGTCAGCATAGAGTTTCTGTTCCTGTTTTCCCCCAGATTTCAGCATTTCAGGTGAGGTGCTCGTGTGTTTGATGTGGTAGAAGCCCACGCTTTGCCAAACTTAAAATAATTAAAGGCCACTTGGGTACATCATGGAAGTGTATTTGTGACTATCCAGGGATGACTATCGAATGCAGTAATTTTATTAAGTCCTTCACAAATCCTTCATGGGACTTCATCAGGGAGGTAGTTATTGTCTCTGCCAGGTTTCTGGGCTCTCACGCGAGTTCAACCTCCTGGGCTCCAGCCGTGGGATGCCCCGTCCCTCTCCCCTGCGTTTCATGCCCTGTGCTGCTGGCAGTGCTGGGGAATGCAAAGCTTGTCCCCAACCTTGGCTCCAACAGCTTTATGAAATTTGGATTGTCTTGATGTGGGGGAGTTAGCAGGAAGGCGACATCACCGGTGTAGAAAAGGGAAAACTCTCAGGAAAAAATCCTGAAGGCAGTTGCAAGGCAAGAGCAGAAGGATGTGCGGTGAGGATGCTGCTCCAGCCTGCACCTAGACAGCTCTTCTGCAAGACAAGATGAAACGTTCCACAGTCACACTGATGGCTGATCTGCTTTCCTGTCCTTCTCTACCCTTAATAATGGTGATGCAAGTCTGATGGTACCCTTTTTTACAGACTTGGAGGCAAGAAGCTGTTGCTAGAGCATCTCACCGACCCATGACCCTTTAATAACCAGTTCTGGACAACTGCTGCTTTCAGAGGTGGTGAGAACGTAGGTCAGCAGGACCTCAGTACTGCTCTGCTGAATTGCAAATACTTGGGGTGGGTGAACCAGCAACCACAGCACGGTGGAGAGATGCCTCCTTGAAGTCCTGGCAGCAGGATGGGTCTGGCCCCAGCGTGCTGTTCCAGCTTCAGTGCTCCCACTCCTGATCCTACGGGCACTCGGAGAAGCTTGCAGAGGGAAGGTGCTGGGATGCCGCAGGCAGAAAATCCCTATTGTTGCAAGAACGAGAGGAGATGTCGCACCCAGCGTGCGCTGGCCTCCAGCAGGAGCAGTTCTTGCTGTGCTACGTCCACCTCCATCTCGAGAGCGGGGCAAACCTCGCCTCCATCCCAGCTGGCTGCAGCAGCCACCCGGGAGCAGAGCTTCCCTGTGCCACCTCCTTCTTGGGCGCGCGGGAAAGCCTTTCCTGCTGTTCTTGCATCTTGCTGTTGGCGGCTGCAGCGGGTTCCTCTCTGCCCCCTGAGATATCTTCCCTCTGGCTGCTGCAGAGCTTTGGAAAGGGGAGGTCAAAAGATGCTAGGTTGTTTTTCTTTCTTTATTTAAGGGATTACATTAAATGCGGATTTAGTCCTTTCCTGTGCCTTGTACGGCGGAGAATAGAAAACTACATTTCCTTACTGTAGCCTGAGTCCTGCCCCTTCGAAAATTTAATCTTGGGCATGGCTAGAATACTGTTTTCTGTGAATATCTGGATGTACTGCAGTGGCGGGCTCTGAAGCTGTTCCCATCTACATTAAAATAAAGCCATCTGCCAGGAGCCCTTGTGCTTTTGCCAGACCACTGAACTGGCCCAAACAGAACAATTCTGGGATGGTTCTTCTGCACCTCATAAAACGCTGTTAATGTAGATGTTAGACTATCCTGACCTTTTCTTTTATGTGGCATTTCTGAGGATTTGAATTGTATTAATGGCTACATGAATGTATGCTTTGTGATATGGAGGGGGAAAAAAAAGTCCAGTGGGGACCAGAAGGAAACTGAACTACATCCTGCCTGGGCTGTAAGTGAAAATTAAACTGAGATTTCCCCAGGTGAAAGGCCAGCAAAGTGACTGTGCAGCTGAGCATGGCTGGGCTCTTTTCCTCTGCTTTTCACACCACTTCTTCTGCCTGGAGTCATTACAAGGCAACACAATTCGCGTTTCCATTTTTATGGGTAGACTCACGCTTATGTGCTCTTTGCATCTTTGTTCTTGCTGTTTTGGTGGTGACTAACTGCTAGAGTATAATTAAGACCTGAATGGTTAGGGTGGGGGTGGGGGGTGGGGGGAATCAAACAGTAGCTGTGACATTCATCAGACCCTGGAATTTATTATTTTAAGTGTTGGTGAAAGGTACCAGATAGCCTGAGAGAAGTCCTGTGTGTAGCCTCCAATCAATGTGCCTTATCTCTGCTCTAGAAGAGCAAGTGTGTCCCTAAGAGCCCTCATTACACAGAAATGTGTATTTTCCCTGGACTTGTTCACCGTGGGGCCATTTAGCAGCGGTCCTGGTTCCTGGGAGGGTGAGAACCGAGGACCACCAGACTCCGCTGATCAAATCAGCATCCAATAGGTACCATATTCCCCACGCCCCTCCCAAAAAACCCAACCAAACTTGGATGGGACGGGATGGAGGGTTACCAGTAACTAAATGGCGATGAGCAAAGACTCTATTTGTCTTTGGCTTCCCAATGCAACTTCTCTAAACTGTGGCACTACTGTGAAAAAAAAACAAAGCAAACAAACCAAAACAAAAAAAACCCAAACCAAAAAAACCCCAACACCCCACCCCCCCCAAACAAAATCAAAACCCCAAAAAACCCCCCAAAACAACCCAGTCCGCAGACCCAGTGCCTTATGGATGAGACATTTGTAGTCTGTGGGCTGGCGTTCGTGTTGCTGTACTGAGAGACGGCGCAAGGAAAAGCTGGGTTAGTTTTAGGCTTGTGCACCGGCAAATCGCTAAGCAGGGCTGAGCGTGTTTGTGGTTGATGGCGTGAGAGCTGGAGAGAAACCAGCCTGGGCTGCAGACACTAGCCTGTGTTTTCAGGGCCACGGTTTTTCTTAATGGCTAAGATTGTTTCGCTGGTTAATTAGAGAAACTTGATGGAGAAGCTCACAACACCGCACTCTACTCTTGAGAATACGAACGTATTTTATGGTTCTTTGACATTGCTTAGTAATCTGATTCAAGAAAACTGAAATACAGCATAAAGACAGTCCTAAAGTTCATTAATAAAAAATGGAGAGACCATTAAAGCACCTTTCCTAGAGGAGATCCTCTTAATTTCAGAGACGTAGCAGGTACGGAGGGTATGCTGTGTTACTTCCCTCACACCTCCTGGTAAATTAACGTTTCGGAGCCCTGCAGACCTCATGGCTTCTGGGAGCACAAACAAGCTAAAATCATTATTTCAGGTTAGGAGAAACGCTGCATGTTGGAAATTAAAATACTTCCTCTGTGGTTTGCCTATAACTTGTAACTTATGTTTCTCCTGACATCCATAAAAACGAAGGCTCTAGTTACTGTATTTAAGTAGCAATATTAAAATATGGAGCAGTTTAACCAAATTACTCTGTTAAATGGAGAACTTCTTATTTCTCTCGGGAAGTGCAAGATAGAGACCAGTCTTCACAGGTATCAAAACTCCCTGGGCTGGCTCCTGGGTTGTCCTGGGAGATCCTGGTTGGTTTGGGGTTTGAGCAAGAAGCGATGTTACAAACCATGCCCACGGCATCATGCTTCAGCGCAGACGGTTGACGAGCTGTGATGTGTTGATGAACTATGCCAGGCACTGTTTGCATGTGTATTTTAAAAGGAGTTGAGGATTTTTTTTTCTAGGATGTAAGTAATCTGTTTATTAATGGTTGGTTATTTCCTCCACTTGATCCTGCTGCATAAGGTTCCGTAGGTCCCAGCTGAACATCTTCCAAACATTTATGCCCTAAACTTCCTAACTAGCATGCCAGGATGCACAATTTAGAATATGATCTTTACTGAGGTCACAAAACCCCAGGTATGTTAGAATCTCCCTGTAGTAGTATAATAATCAGGCACTAAAATACTTTTCTCCGCAGCCTGTGCTCTGACTTGAAGGCTCCTCCGTGGTAAGACTGAGCCACAGGGTCTGTATGCACAGAGGGCAGCGAGAGAATACACACTGGCCAATTGACCCTGCTTTCTCTATAAAAAAAAAAAGCTTGAGTTTGGTAAGTCAGACGCTATGTAGTTTAATAAAAGCGACGGTAATCAGGCAAAGTCTGACAGTCTCTATACCCAGCTTTAATTGTCTGAGCACAATACTTCTGTGCTCATCTGGAATAAAACATCTGCAACAGTTTCGTTAATCCAAAGTTGGTGGTATATGGACCTAAGAGAAATCGAGAGATGCTATGTGTCACACATATCACAGCTCTAAAGTTCCTTACGAACAATAGGTATATGTCATTATTGCAAACTGGAGATGATTTTCCCCCTTTTACAGTCAGGTTCCAGCTCTGGTTTAGGCAAAGCTCTCCCTTACAGGACGAAGGAACCCAAACCCAAGGTGATGCATCACCACAAGGCACGCGTTGCTCTTTCAGGTATTTTTCAGGTGTTCTGGACAGAGAAGGGCTGAGCAACCTACCCACAGGTATCCCAGACTTGATCCTTCCTAAATTTTGCTAGATAAGCATATTTTATTTAGGGACGCAGCTGGGTGAGGTCCAGGTCAGAAGGTCTCTGTCCTGTAGTTGGTCTCAGATCTGTGCAATGTAACCGGAATGTCTTGGCAAGGCTAGAGCTGAAATTGTATTGTGTAGTGTATTTATAATATATGTCTATTGAAAGCTATGAACAGCAATTACTTCTCACTTTTTTTGGTGCACACCCATTCCAGCCTGGTGTCATTGCAGGGCATCTGTGGGAGAGCAAACAATCGTCTTCCTTTCTTTTATTTTTTTCTCCTGTACTTTAATACTAATTACGAGCGATATTTCCATTGGCAAAGTATTTGCAGTGATGACACTCTGGATAATAGACATAGCAAAAAAAAGTCCAGGAATAATTTTCATGTTCCAGACTGTAGCACTGAGAAGTTAAAAATAAATAAATAAACAAAAAAAGCAAACTTGGGAATTGCCCACTGAGCACATTTTCTGTGGAATTACTAAGAAAGAAGCCCATGAGGTCAGTTGAGTAGAAATGCAAGTTAAGACAAAACAGTTCTAAATTAGTAGCTGTCAGAAGAGAGCTTGTTTGGCAGAAAATGTTAAACTGGAAGGAGTCTTAGCCAAGAAGGAATTGCGAGTAGTCTCATTAGCACATGAGGAAGATGGGTTTCCAGTTAAAGGTATTTTTAAAACGGGAAAGAATTAAATCCTTCTCCTCAAATTCAGGAATTTGAGGGTCGTATTTCTGTCCCAAACTCTAGGATGTCACTAAACTCAGCTGAAATGCATGAATATAATATGAAATGTCTCAAGCATTGGAACAGGCTGCCCAGGGAAGTGGCTGAGCCACCATCCCTGAAGGTATTTAAAAGACGTGTAGATGTGGCATTTAGGGACATGGTTTAGTGGTGGACTTGGCAGTGTTAGGTTTACGGTTGGACTTGATGATCTTAAGGGTCTTTTGCAACCTAAACGATTCTATTACTCTATTCTATGAAATGCATAGTTAAGGAGGCTGAGGGTTGGAAAGAAACCAAGATGGGTAAAGTCTTGCTTTAAATGACTATAGAAAAATGTACTGAGTCGGAGTACAGTCATCAGACCAACTCTAGCCTCTAAAATACCTGAAACCTCCTGGAGTCTGCATTAATACTCACCGGCAGCATCTTTAATTGCAATAGGAAATCAGTTTAGTGATGATTTGGACAGGAAGATGATATTGCTGGAAGACATAGATGGCTGATTGTCTTGACTTGCATATGTGCTGCCAGCCATAACTTTTGCAAAATGGGAGCAAAATGCAATTTAATGAGTGTATTGGTGTTCTCATTCACTTTTTCACATACTGGGTGGCTGTCCAAGGGTGTGAAGAGGAGGGCCCAAGAGGAGAAACAAGGTTCTGCAGGAGACCTGGGGCCAGACCACACATTCTTGTGGTGCCCTATGGTGATGGAGAAGGAGGTACAGGTTAGGGAGGAGAGAAACCATTCAGTGAGAGCCTGAGTTTCAAGCTGTCCCTGAGGCCACCAGATCCTGTAGTCTGATGTCCAGCAGATGACAAGCCATTATGGGATACTCAGATGCTCTGTCTTGCAACTAAAGATTTTTACCTGGCCTCACAGGAGATGACGCAGTTGTCTTCCTCTGTCCCTCCTGCCCTCTGAGCTGTAGTGCCATCGACTAGCAATGCTTGTACATAAACAGCCACACAATATCTTGCATCTCTGAGCATTTTCACAATAAATAGCTTTCCCCCCACCCCTGGATTTGCAGCCACATTAAAAGCTGATGCTGTCCCAAAGGAGGAGTCGAGATCAAATGGCCCAGGGCAGGGAGTGAGGCTGGCCTCTGTCCGTGTCAGATGTGCAGACCTAAATCAATTTATACCGGTTGGGAAGCTGCAACCTCAGATGAAAGCATGTCATTTGATTAGGTGACAAATACCTAACTGATCCCAGCAAAAGCCCAGCCGGGCTCTGTGTGCTCGTGGTCAGACTGGCTGCAAAAAATACGTATTTATGTTTCACAAAAAGTCTCAAAAATGTGAATCTGAGAAGCCCAAAAGGCAGATGAAAGGAAAGCGAAGCTTGGCACTCAAAATAGCTCATTGTTTTTGAGTATGGCAGCCCAACCTTCGCACGTGGGCTGGGGTCAGCAGGCGTGGTGTGGTGGCCTCGATCATGAACCAGCCACCTGCTGCGTGCTGTTTCACGGAATAACATACATTATATACATATACATGTGTATGCATAGCTATATACACACAGGTGCACGCCTCTGTGTGTGAGACCATATATATGTATATAAAACTGCCTCTGCTGAAAAACGTGTTGTAATTAAACATAACATTTGAGAAATTGCGACATGCTCTTGAGTTAGGAGCCAAGGGTATCCCAGGCTGTGCTCGGGACGCTGCTGCCGAGGACGGGAATTGCCGCAGGCAGCAGTGCAGAGGGCTCCTGCCAGACCCTCGGGCTTTGCATGGTCAGCACAAAGCCCCAGGGCTCAAAGGCAGGCCGTGCAGGGCTTTGACACCACTGCTGGTGCTTCCAATCAAGCCTGAAGGAGAAAGAATCATAGAATGGTTAGAGTTGGAAGGGACCTTAAAGATAACCTAGCTCCAACCCCTCTTCCATGGGCAGGGACGCCTTCCACTAGACCAGGTTGCTCAAAGCCCCGTCCAACCTGGCCTTGAACCCTTCAAAGCCCAAATTGTTGCTGTCTGAGGGCTTTTGGATGGCCTGAGTTGGAGAACCGCTAGCCTTTTGTTCGGAGTGAGTGTCCGTGCAGCATTTATAAAAACTTGCCAAAGCTCCCCTGGGAGGGAAGTGGCTGAAAGAGAAATGGGAACAGTCTTGTCATCTGCAGATGGTGACAGAAATAAACAAAAATCATTTGAATGTGTTGCTAGAGCAAACTGTTGTATTAATCACTTGTAAGTCTGCATTTTTCCATGCATCAGACAAATGCAACCATTGCTCTTTTTCTAATGATTCTCACACCTGGGCCAGGACTAGGAGGAAGGGGTGAGGGCACAGATCTGAAGTTTGAATATGCCTAAAATGTCCATTTTCCTGATGCTTTGGTCATTTCCATTTGACCTCCACTTGGGGCTGGCAGCATTGCACAAGAGACACTGCTGGCAGTCTGCAAAATCAGGCAGGTCCCGCAGAGAACCATCCTCAGCTGCCTCCCCAGAGCAGCAGTAGATTTGGGTTTTGTATGTGAACTCTTGTGCAGCAGGTGCTGGAATGAGACTATGAACTTCTTGGGACCTAGATGAGCTTGTAATGGGTTTTTCTCTGATGGCATAACAGGAAAATTTTATTATCATATATAATTAATATTATAATCATAGAATCATAGAATGGTTTCGTTGGAAGGGACCTTAAAGATCATCTAGTTCCCACCCCCTGCCATGGGCAGGGACACCTCCCACTAGACCAGGTTGCTCAAAGCCCCGTCCAACCTGGCCTTGAACACCTCCAGGGATGGGGCAGCCACAGCTTCTCTGGGCAACCTGGGCCAGTGTCTCACCACCCTCAGAGTGAAAAATTTCTTGCTGAGATCTCATCTAAATTTCCCCTCTTCCAGTTTGAAGCCATCACCCCTCGTCCTATGGCTCCACCCCCTGATCCAGAGTCCCTCCCCAGCTTTCCTGTAGCCCCTTTAGGGACTGGAAGGGGCTCTAAGGTCTCCCTGGAGCCTTCTCTTCTCCAGGCTGAACACCCCCAACTCTCTCAGCTTGTCCTCACAACAGAGCTGCTCCAGCTCTCGCATCATCTTGGTGGCCTCCTCTGGCCCCGCTCCAACAGGTCCATGTCTTTCTGATGTTAGTGGCCCCAGCGCTGGAGGCAGCACTGCAGGGGGGTCTCCCCAGAGCGGAGCAGAGGGGCAGAATCCCCTCCCTGGCCCTGCTGCCCACGCTGCTGGGGATGCAGCCCAGGATGTGGGGGGCTTTCTGGGCTGCCAGCGCCCATTGCCGGCTCGTCTTGAGCTTCTCCTCCACCAGCACCCCCAAGTCCTTCTCCCTGGGGCTGCTCTCCATCCGTTCTCTGCCCAGCTTGGATCTGTGCTTGTGCTTAATATAATTAACAATACTATATATGGTATATTAATAGGGAGTTATTTGAATATAGCCGAGTCTTAAATATCCACGTATATGCAGAGAGTGTATTGCACATTCAGGCTCCTTTGAGACTCTGGTGCCTTCCTGCAGAGCACAGGAAAAAACTCTCCAAAGTGCTCAAAAACTGTTGAGAAAGGTGGTTTCCGACCTCACTGCTCTAACCTGCCAGAGGACGGTTTGTGAGCAGCTCTGGGAGGGATTCCCGGGGGCAGAGGAGTTGGGAGCTGGGTGCTGCCCTGCTGCTGGCTCCGCGCTTGGGGGTGTTTCGGAAGAGAGCCCCCACCAGCCCTGCAGAAGGCGGTGCTGGGACTGCTTCCAGCTGCAGTCCCAAAGGGGGGGAGCAGGTTTCTAATCCTTTGGGACCAGCGAGCGTTTCCCAGGGGAAAGCTTCACCCTCCGGCTCCAGCGGATGGAGGCTTTTCCCTTCTGTCTGCAAAGTGCAAAACAGGCTTTTGAATGTTAAAAGAAAGGTGGATTATTTCCTGTAGTTGGTTGTGTCTCAGAGTTGTGGATTTTAGTAAAACACCGAATTTTGCAACATTCTGGGTAAAAGTCGAAGTTGTGACTCCGTTAATGTGTTCAGCTGACTTCCTCATTTTTGCCACTCTGCTACCAGTTGGCTGAAGCTGGTTTACTCTGCAGAAGGCATGAAAGCCTACGGTGCCGTGAATTTTTTTGGTGTTTATTTTGAACAAGAAATTCCACTGATCCTTTCTGCTCTGTAATTTAGAAAACCTAAGTGTGTGTGTATGCATACGATGTTGATAGCAATGGTTTTCTGCTTTCGGAGATGTGTTTGTATTTACCTGTTCAAGCAAAAAATGGGGTGCAGCTGAAGATATTCATCTTTCTTTGTCAGAGTGATCTGGTTTTATTGCCCCAAGCCAAACTTCAGGTTTTAACATACTACTTACAGTAATGGTATTTTGAGGGTCTTCCCATCTGCTGTCTCCAGCAGGGACGACAGAAGCGAAGTTGGCTTTTGATTTCTTGATTGTTGCATATGACAAACATATTCCGAGGAGATGTTTTAAAAAAATTACTTTCCAAATTGAGACATTGCCTCCTTTTTTTGCTGTAACTGCTCAAAGGATTTGCCATGGGGTAGGTGGGACAGGGGGAGCTGACACCCCCTTAGCGTGCTCAGAGTAATGCAGATTTGAGCTGGAGGGAGAAGCTTGAAACCTTTCATCTTGTAGTGAATTTTTTTTCTCGTCCCACCCTGCCACCCACCAGCAGAAAGTTTTGGGTCTTGCCACTGGTGCAAAATGATTAGGGAGCTTTCCAGTGCTCATTTTTAAAAGTTTTTTCTTGTTTTTTTTTTTTTTTTTCCAACTTTGAATACTCCGCTTGCTTCTGCGTACGAAGAAAAGAGATGGGTAGTTCTTGCCCCAAGGACATCACAAAGTTGCCCATCCTCGAGGAGACTTTCCTCCAGTCTCTGTGAGACCAAAGTCTCGAGGATGGGGTTGTGGGATCTGCTCCCAGGACTATCGCAGCCTCCCTGGACAACCACAGCTGGGCTTGCCTGCATCTTTTTTGTGCATCTTCCCCACTACCAGCTGGACCTGCTGGCGCTCGTGTACCTCCTGCTGGAAGGAGATACAGGCGTTTGCTGGTGCTTGGAGACCCCCAGGCAGATGACACGGATCAGCTGCTGGGCTCCAGTTATTAATAGTTTCAGGAATCACTATTAATACACTTGGAGCAGTGGCGAGCCGTACTCCCACAACATGTGACAACACGCTAAGTTTAAACAGGTTAAATTAATTTCAGCATTAGAAGTAATTTAAATTCAATTATTCATTTAAAAAATGTTAAGCAGCTGCCCATCAGGCAGAGCTGTCAGGGCTCCAGTTCCTCCTCTTTCCCACAGTTCCTGCTGCCTTTCCACAGGGGCGCGAGTGCTCCGCTCCCCAAAGCCAACGCGCGGCAGCTTTGGGTGCTCAGAGACCAGAGCTTCTGCCTAATTAAAAGTTTCTGATACGTGTATTTGGTGTTTGGAGGGTAGCAAACCACTGGTGCAGCCGTGCCAGCGCTGTGAAAGATGAAACTCAAAGGAACAGTAGGGGAAAAATTAGTATTTTAGTGTGTGTGTGTGCAGGAGGACCTTCCAGCGCCTGCGTATAAGGAGTCAAGCTTTGAAGTGCCTTGGTGATGGATCTTTGCGTGTCAACAAGCTCTTGTAACTTCAGCAGTTTTAAAACTTTGTTGTATTTTCAGTTTGCCAGCAGAGGAACCGCAGTGAAGTGGTTTGAGCTGAGAAGGGGAGGGTGGAATCTGAATAGAGATTATGAGCAGCTGGTGCAGGACCCGGGAAAAGATTTGCTGACACGACCGTGGTGTAACGTGAAGTTTGACCAGCAGTCCAGCAGGCTTTCCTGCGAGGTCAGCTTTTGCCCAGTTGCTGCTGTCTCGCCCTATAGACACAAGCATTTAATTCCCTGAAGCCAGTGTGTATTACAAAACCTGTTTTTCATATTTCTGGATCCAATTTACTTTGATAAAGCGCATGAGATACCTGTCAAACCATTGCCTTTGTTTTTCACGCTTATGTGTCACTTGCTAACAGCCACTAGTGTAAGTTTATTGACAAGACAAATGGCTGGCGTGGCAGAACCCAACCCCTTTCCTTGTTTTATTTATTGAACAGTTAAAAGTTTTTCTTTAAAAAACAAAACAAAAAACCCCAACACCCAAAAACACAAAAATCCCTGCCCTGAGGCACTTTTCCATTTTTGCAGAAGGACACTAAATACAGTTTGGTTTTCCTCTTCTACACCTAATGCTCTAGGGAAGTTTATGCAATTAAAAAGAAAAACTAAACATTATTGTTACCAGTGTTGAGAAATGAAAGGTGTGACAGTAACCTGCAGGGAATTGCATTTGAAGCTGGGAAAAGTCTTGTTGTTTTATCCTTATTACTTTTACTCAGGGAGATTAATTGAATTATGAGGCATTATTTTACTGTGAGACTGTTCCTGCCGAGCCCATCTGTGGCTGTGTCCAGGCTGCTGTCTTGAAAACTTCCCATTCTCGGGACTCGATATTGCAAATCGTTAAGTGTGAGTTAATCATTTTGGAAATCCTGTTGAAATGACTTGCCTAGCAGGTGCAAGGCGTGCTTGGGTGTTCGCGTGCTGAACCTCCAGTTTTGGTGTAAAACTGCTCGAGTTCTTCCTCTGCCTCCAGCCTTTTGGGGCATTTTAGGCTGATTTGTAACCTGGATCAGGTTAGTGGTTGGTTTATAGTGGGGGGGGAGTGCCCAGTGGCACAGGAAACCTCAGCAGCAAAGGTGCTGACACAAGATTCTCTGCTTCGCTACCGTAGGCAATTATCTATTGCTTCTTGTTACTCTTAATTCTTTATCCAGTGTTAAGTGGTAAAAAGCCATCAGTTTTCACTGATCTCCAGATTAATAGTTGTGTTTTGATATTTTGTTTTTTTAGTAGTTTTTTGATTAATCCAAGCTGGGATGACAGAGAAAGTATGTGCAGAGATTGTACGTGGGAATTTAAAATGTCTTCTTGGAGAGAGCCTCCGCTTTCAAGAGAGCTTATTACTAACCTAAACCAGCTGCTACTGTACTTGAAGGAGGGAGCAAAGCGAATGAAAACCTCCTGTCTTGGAAGATCAGAAGGCTCGGGTAGATGGTGTCAGTGCACTTTTATTAACTAAACCCCAAAGTTTCCTCGGTTGCCGATCTTGGGTTTTAGACACAGGATTGGGTCAATATTTAGATAGGAAACCTCGAAGGGAATCTCCAAACCTGATGAAGCACATGGCTTCCTACAATATTAAATGCAAAGGAGCAGGTAGGATGGATCATTACACTTGCACTGTCATATTGCAAAGAAATAATTTTAAAAATATGAAATGTTTGGATCATTAGAGTGCAGGAAATACTGCATACAGGCAGAGCCTTTGTAGGCTCCATAAAGCAGCTTTCCTGCTGGCCGTGGCTGGGTGGACATCTGATTACAGCTCAGCAGTCGCTGTAGTTGAAATGACCTGATAGTCCGCCAGTCTTCGGTGACCAGATTTCTTTCAGACTGGTTAGACCACGTACTTCACTGGTACGTGTGTGCTGTTAGATAAAACTTCTAACTGTGTTGTAAATAAATTAGATTTGCCCTGCCTTTAAAAGTGAATTTTGCAAAGGGCAGTGGCAATGAAAGAAGGTCTTTGCAGGGTGCGTTTTACTACACTGCTGCCACGCTTCGGTTTTGGGGATGGCTGGTTTTATCTGCCATCACAAGCTCTGGTGATAGTTGATTTATTGCGTGTTGGCTGCTTTTGTCTGGAGCACGAGGAGCTTTTGGTTCAGCCAGATGTTGGAGTGGGAAGAGCAGCGAGTGGTGGGGCACACCAACCTGTGAGGGTCCACCTGGAGCTGGAATAGGACATTGGACCTTAGTCCTGGCTCTGGGGCACCTTTGTACAGCTTATATCCCCTTGGAAAAGAAACATGGGATTCTTCATGCTTTCCTCCTAGATTTCCTTTCTTTTGGTTTGTGGGTTTCCTTCCATTTTTGAGGTCGAGGGAGCTGAAACGCCAATTTGAATGTCTCTTGTTAACTGCGATTTGACCTCTTCCGATGAACAGCACTGTATAAATATTATTACTTGGCAAATGAACCGAAAAAAATGGCTATGTTTTAAAAGTAATTTACAGCAAGTACTCGTACAAAGCCCACAGACTGCCTGTTTCAAAATGACCCCCGTGATTTCTGCAGGAGAGTGTGTTTCCATAGGGATGCGTGCGGGGAGGGTGCAAACTGCCGTAGCCCACTGCATCTCTGCGAAGGGATGCAGATCCTGGGTGGACAGCAGGGCTAAAAACTCTTCACACGGGGATGGCGTCCCAGAGTCCTTATAACAACAGCAGACTATCACCTCTGGGCTTCTCAGTCTCATTTTCCCCTCCCGGAGATGGCACTGGCTTGTACGAAGTTCTCTTCAAGTGTAGAAATGCCATAGAAAAAACAACAGGAACATTTGTTGCAGTTGCAGTAGTATTAACTTGATTTTTCTCTCTTTGAAAAGTGAGTCCTCAACTTCCTCAGGACTGTTAGAGAAATCTAACAGGGTTCTGATTTTGGAGCAAATTTTGACGTTCTCATCTTCTCAGATCTCAGAAGTGTCCATTATTTTGACAGTAATTCAGTTGGCAGAGAGGAACCAAGCCATGACCCTGAACGTTTTCTTACTAAAAGATGCCTAAGTATTCTTTGTAGACACTTTTGAATTATATCCATGAATTATGCCACTGGAACTAACAATTATTCTCAGGAAATCTCACTCTGTCAGAGGTACTTGAATAAATTTCATAAATTTTATAGCTGGCTGCATTTAAAAATAGTTAGTAACACTTACAGCAGTGTTAGAAACAAAAATATGGATAATAGATTATAATTTCCTCTCATTTCAGATACGTATAATTTGTAAATACCCCATGCAAGAGACTGGAATGAATATGGCATTTGCAAATGAAAAGTTTGTGCCAGAACTAAGGGTATGATGCAGTTTGTAAATTCATTTTCATATGCAAGTTGCTTTAGGACTCTTGCTGTAAAAGTACGTAGGATGATTGGCTGGCTAGTTTCTGTGTTTAATCTTTATCATTCTGTTTGTGCCCCCTTGTCGTCACCCATCATTTGTTGCTTATTGTTCAAACCCTGTTTTGATGGCAGGATTATTAATTTATTCATGAGCTTCTCTGGGGTGGAGGATCAGCAGGGGGTTAATCTCCAGCACAGTCCAGCGATTCAACATGACGTTGCTGCTGCTGTTACTCGGCTTTGAAAGACCTGATGAGGAAAGAGCAATGTCAAAAATAAATATCCATTTTCTGGGGAATTTTTAATGACCTGCTGCTTTAGAGAAGGAAGCAGAGCACGGCTGCCGTGCGCTTGAGCTGGAGCCTGCAGTCAGGCAAAGGTGTTTTAGTCTGGGACCTCAGAAATTAAAAGTAAGCACCCTTGGAGGGCCAGAAGTGAAAAGTTTGGCTTCAGCAACCTCTAATTCCAAACTCAGACCTTCAGGGTGAAATCTAACTCCCAAGCCCATAAACTAGCTTTCCCGCGCCACACCTCCACCGTGCTCCTTC
>VYXH01002831.1:281961-292043 GCA_013397275.1 Burhinus bistriatus | reverse complement strand
CCCCCCCCCCCTTCTTATTACGAACTTACTAATTCTCTGCGCCATGAAGCTCCATCCTGGTCCTAGTGCTCTGGTCTTCAGAGTTGTTCTATTTTCCCCTGGGTGATATTTCTTTTTCCTTCATTGATGATACTTCCTTGCTTCATACCATCAGCGACTTTACTCAGAATCCTCCTGCTTTGCATTATGAAAATATTATATTAAATCAGTTTGGAGACCAATTCTGGAGCAGTTCCAATGGTGATCCTGGTTTAACAGTCCTATTATTGGTGAAAACTGTGGGAGACTTCCTGATGACCAATTTCTTACGTCCTTTACAATTCTGACTGCCATCTTCCCAGCTGCTTGCACGATTACCTGGCATTATAGCAAATATTCTAGTCCAGTTTCAAAAGACCCTGATGTTGTGTGCCCCAAAGCAAGCTGAGATCCATCAGCAGCCGGTGCTCAGCTCACCTTGATGCTTTCTGCAGTTGTTTGGGTTCAGGACACTTCTTGGACCTGTGTAGAGCCATCGATCTCAGTTTTATTTCAGCCCTTGATGTGATCAGCTCCAGTTTAATACGTGTGTTCCCAGCGGTCATCCCGCCTTCACCCCCTTTCCTCTTGAAATCTGAAGCAAAGTATTGTGCAGTTCGGAGCATACTTGGATTGTCTTTAATCCTGGCACCCCACCCATAGTGACCTTTTTTCTTTTCTTGTTTTTGCGTTATTTATATAGAGAAAACGTTTTGTCACTTTAACTAGCTGCATTAATTTCCTTTGCAGACTCTAATTTGGTTTGACTTGTGCTATTTCTCACTTATAACATTGTTTCTCAACTTTTAAGATGCAGCTTTCTCTGGGATCTTTCCTTTCCCTCTTTCTTTGTATTCTCTCTGCTTACTCCTAGTATACTTTGAGAGACGTTTAATTATCCAGTTAGTCTGGAGTTTTTCTTCATGATTTTTTTTACCACCCCCTCTTTGTCCAGGATGCAAATTCCTAATAATTTTGCACCCAATAGCTAAAGAAATTCCAACCATCTTCTCTGTTCCCATCCCTAAGCTTACCTAAACTTATTTTGATAAGTTCCCTTCATTTATAAGAGTTCTTCCTCTTGAATCAAAGGCGTAATTTACACTTTTTGGTAGTTATATCCTTGCAATTAACTTGATAAAATTAGCCAATTTTCACTATTCACGTTCTCTTCCGTTAGGCACCTGGGTCTGGAAATGCCGGTGGCAACTGGCCATTGCTTCCTTTGGGGGGGGGCATCTTCAGGCAGTGAGGACCGGTGCAGGTACCATCGCTCTGACTGCTGAGCCGAAAGCTGCCCGTTCCGTTGGCCTGGGCTCTCCCACGTAAGCTGCTTTCCTGCCGGCAGAAGCTCCGCTTGCTCCCTGTCCCCGTAGCTAACGCAAGCAGAACTCCTGTCGAGACCATCAAGAGCGATTCGCAGGAGCAGGAGGAGCCGTTAAGGTCAATATATTGCTGAATATATTTATGTAGTGGAACACGTACGCGCATCAGGGCGCAGGTAGCTAATGCTGTAAATCATACTCTGATTCTTACGCAGAACTGAAGCTTAATTAGTAGCTGCAAAGTGTCACCATAACAGCCCTGTTTCCTAGGGGTATCGCACCCTGTAGCTGGCAGCCAAACAAGCCGGACTCACTTCTGTGTATGTCTTGGCCCTAATTTCTAATTTCCTCCTCTCGCTGCTGCGCACACCAGGTCCCTCTTGGGTGCTGAGCCTCTCTCCATAACGTCGGGCAGGACCGGGTAGTTTTGCAGCCTGGAAGCGAGGGCAACCAGCATGCCTGGGCAAGTCTCGGTCCGCAAGGCGCTAGTAAGGATTACCACTTGATAAAGAAAAGGGGGGGGTGGAAAAGGGAAAAAGAAAACAAAAAAGAAAGAATATTCTGTAGTAAACCAACACATAGTTTGGACACACAGCAATGGGCAAACGTGGTGCTGAGGGACATGGTTTAGTGGTGGTTTTGGCAATGTTGAGTTTGATTGGACTTGATGATCTTAAAGGTCCCTTCCAACCTGGGTGATTCGATGACCCAGGTTTCGGCTGGCAGATCGTGCGGCACAGCAAAACCTGCCCCAAAACCTGACCGAGGGGATCCCCTGGGTCACTGTGTTGGGAGCAGGATGAGCAGGGGGTGACCTCTCCAGGACAGGGCAGATCACTTATCTGACTCCAGCCCTCTGGGACCGAGTCAGGCTGGCATATGCCATTTCCCCCGAGTGTGATGGTCTTGAGTGATTTAACTTTAACTTAATTGTTCCTGCAATGCATGTTTTCATTAATTTCTTCCCAGTGACTGCTTCTACAGGCAGCCTGACTGTTTAGCTGGAAATAAAACGGTTATCCCCTGATAAAATTGGTAATAACAGGATTTCTGAAAGCCTAAATCTGGATTCCTTATATCTATTAATGACATGGTATTTTCTTATTGTCATGATAGTCTAAAGGTATTAAAACAGTTCATAAGGACCAGCCATATCTTTCAGTGGAGCAGCTGGTAAGACTGATAAAAATGGGCAAAGTTTTGGGCATGCTGGTCCATTTATTTCAGTTCCAGTCAGTTTAGTTGGTTTAATAAAAAAGACATAAATTCTTACACGCTTGAATTCTCTTGTATGCTGGTCACTTCTTGGTATTCATGTAAAATGCATGTTTTTTTGCTATGAATGATCAACATTACTTGTCTATCTCTGACTGGTAAAATCTACCAAGCCAGTGTTTATTCAACCTTTTAAAACACATTTTTTGAGCTACTACCTGCTGCTGCCATTCAGCTCATTGCTGAACTCATTTTCTCTAGGGTTAATGAGAACAAATCCTTTGAACTCACTAGTTATTGCTGTGTGATTTGGTGCAGGGCTTGCTCTAACTGCCTTTTCAGTCAAATTGGTTATATAAATTATCAAGGGTTAGACTATGAAAAAGTTTGATTAAGTTAATTAAAATTTAGAACCTGGCCTTTGGCCAAAATGTAATTTTCTTTCCTTAAACCCAATTCGAAATGAAATCTTATTGCTGGTTTTAATCTAGAAATTCGCAAGTTTTCTTAGCTTTTATTTTCTACTGTTTAGAAAACAATGCAATGAATTAAATGTGTAGAAGTATTTAAATAAGGAACTTAAGCACGGATGAATTCTGCAGTCAGGGTGGGGATTGTTGCCCCTGTTGTACGGTGGAGAGCTGCCTTGGAGGGGTGTTTATCACCCGAGGTGAGCTTAGCTTAAGGCAGATGCCAACCTCGTAATCCTTCAGCGGGTTACAGACGAGGGTCCAGTGTCTGTGCTGGTACCAGTGCTGGGTTGTGGACCTGCCGCAGGCATCCGAGCATCTGTGCTGCTTAATTGTCCCTAGAATGGTTTTGGTCCAGAGAAGGTCTCTCCTGCAAAGCAAGCCTGGGCTGGGTGCAGAGGAAGGCATGAGCCAGGGACCACCCTTCGGAGGTAATTTAGACCTGCAGCTTGAGCTGTCCCAATCTCCAAACTGTTTCTGGCTTTGGGGTTACTGGGGGACACCAAAGTCTCTGACCATCTTTCTTCACAGTTGCACCTGGATACACCGATGTCTCCCAGAGACCAGGATCTGATCGCTGCCAGTGTTCATCCTTCTGAGATATTGTAATCCCAGGCTGGCAGCACATCCCCACTCGCGGCAAATGTCAAACTGCAAGGTGTGGAGAAAGGCACAGTGCTCCAGTTTTCCAAACCCGAGGAGTAAGGAAGCCCATCTTTGCTGCTGCGTCAGAAACATGTTTACCTCTGAAGCAGAGCAGAATTTGCATCTATACCCACAGAGCATTTTTGGTAGTGGCTGCGTCTCTTTTTCTCTAAAGGAAGTTTCTGCCCTAGGGTTTTGCCGCTTGGGAAGCCGTTTCTCTGCAGCAGTACGCCGGCACAAGCCGGGAGGTGGAACTGTGCAGGAGGATGGAAAGGCGAACGCTGCCCGACTTGCGGGTCTGTGCGCTGGCTCTTGCTCCAGTGCAGCAACAGAAGATGAACACACTCCCCTGCTGGGATTTAAAAGGAAAAAAAAACAACAAACCCAAACCAAATTATTTAAAGGCCAGGCTTTTTCAGAATTTTTAGAACTAGATCTACCTTGGCGATGGCTCTTTAGGATCAATGGTAACTCCAGACCCAACCGAGACGCTGGGACCACAGGCTTATCCAGCCCAGTGCTGATAGCAGAGGGTTCACAGTCAGACCCTGTAGACTCTTTTCCTGCTAACTCGAGATACTCAAACCGCTTACCCTCTCCATCCCTCTGCCTCCGTGTTTTTGAACAGACAATTCCATGACAATGCACCGAGGTATCATTAATGTCTGCGGTGCGTTTTGACATTTGGAGGGGAAAGTGCTGCCAAAGTGAATGATTCTGTTGGTACTTTTTTTTAATCATCACTGTGCGTTGAATCCAAAAGGAGGGACCAGTATTCCTGATGATACAGGACAATAAGTTGGGAGAGGGATGTAGAGCCCCAGGTACATACTGCAAGGCCGGCTGCCTTCTGTCATGCTTAAACCCCCTTTGGGACAGGAAAGCAATACACCCGCTATTCCAGCTGAATGATTTTATAATCACCCCCGGCCTTCATTTTATTCTTCTGCCCATTCACTATTTTAATTATGATTTTTTTTTTTCTCCCTGGGCAGTAAAACCTCTTGGATTTTGCCTTTTGGTTCAGTTATTTTGGGAACTCATTAAATGCTTGAGTCACGTGTTCATTATTAGAAAGTAAAAACAACTCTCTAGCTGTGCCATGGGAGAGACTTCATGGTGAATTACCGTAGTTAAGTAGTAGCTTAACAGCTTGAGACTCTTCTAACATTCGGCAGGGTTTTTTTAGACCTTTAATGCATGGCAGATTACGATGCTTCCTGTACCGAATGGTATGAGGTTATTGTCTGTGGTTGGTTTAATATGGATCCTTGTAGAGAGGGATAACACACAATCCTGTACATGCTGTAGAGGAATTAGACAATGTTCTCTCTTTGAGGACAAGGAATGATTTAAATAAAGGGGGGGGGAGGGAAACCCACCAACAATAAGCAAAGCCCATCCTACTGCTTAGCTGCTCTTGCCTAATAGGATTCGGGCTAGAACCAAAATTGAATCATGATGTGATTCATCAGACTTCAAACTTCACTCTAGTGTCGTACCTAGGCAAATCGTTTCTTCTGAAGAAGCTGCTTCCTCTCATCCCTCTACTCCCGACAGCTGAGATCATCGAAACCTCTAGTGCAACTGGGAGTGCTAAAGAGCCCCATAACTTGCCCGGAGAAGCATCGCAGTCAGTGGTGAGACAGCGGAGACGAGGAATCAATACTGCGGAGCTCTGCCGGCAGCAACCTCACGGAGAGCAATGGGGAGTTAATGCCTGTGTCCCCAAACGTCACTTTGGGTGATAGATGCTGAGGGGCGAGATATTGCTCTTTAGTGACTGAAACAAAAGCGTGAGAACTGGACTACTCGCTCATGAACTTTTATGGCTGTCCTTTCTGCACTTTAGTATTCTTTATAGCACAATGGCAGACTTATTTTTTTTATATCAGTTGCTTACTTAATTGGGAAAAATGTGTCTGATATGAAAAGTACAAGATTGTGAGCTCAGTAAAGAAGTTGACAGGAAAAACTCTATGAACATCAACTGCTTTTCTAATCTGAAACTTGAATCTTTTGGGATTCACCTATCATTTGGTACTGGATAGTAATTGTGGATCGCAGAAGTAGCTAGAAGTAATAATCCAAATACTTGCAGATGTTTGTTCTTCTTTAATCAGTCATAGTTAATGTGTCCATTCTGGGTGTACAGACAAGCCTGGAGATCTATATCCTAAAATGAGGACAGATGATGTAATGGGAATCCCAGGCAAATGTGTGAATACTCTGCGGTACAGTTTGCTGTAACAGAGAACTACTGTCCTCCTGCAGGAATTAGGAGGAAAGGGAAAAAACCCCAGAACCTCTACTGAAAATTGAGAGGTTGGTAATGCTCAGGTTTGCCTGATCCTTCTTTTCCCTTGCCAGACTGTGGGCCCCTTCAACCCAAAATGAACCAGAATGGGGTAAGGTTCCTCTGGGCAGTGCCTCACCACGGGTGTTCCATGCTGCCCCGTTCGGAGCTGCTGGCAATCCCTGGGGCATCCGTTAGGACTGGCTGTGGGCAGGGCGTTAGTGATGGGGAAAGGGATACAGAGGTTCCCACCCCCATGCAAACTCCATAGACCCCTTGCCCACTGGCTTCTGTACTTTTTTGGGGGGCTGAAATCAGTTTTTACTAATAAGGTCCAAGAAAGAGTCAATGGCACATGGCACTGCCGGTTCTGGAACCAGGCTGCTGGGTTATGCAGGAGGCAGCAACTCCCTGAGATACAAAGCCAGCTGTGAACCGGCACCCAGGTGATCCTCAGCATCTCATCCATTCCAACCTGCTCCCCACCCTGCTCTTTGTGCAAAATCCCCCAGCTGCAGCCAGCCACGCGGGCGCTGAGAGGAGATGGATCAAAGTCCCAGCCGCTTGGTTGAGGCACAGAGACTCGGGGCTCCGCCAGCGCTCGCAGCCCTGTGGTCCGTTCCCGTGGTTACAGCTCATCTCTTCCGCATCATCCCAAACCCCACAGTATGTCGTCCAAAGGCAATGCGTTATGTAGCGGCACCGGGAATCCTGTGTTGCTGTGTTAGGTCCCAGGAAGGCGGTGGCTGCAGAGGACTTGAAACCGAAGCCGTGCTTTGCCTTTGTATCTTTGTTGCTTATTAAAAAGTGCAAGAAGAAAACCAGGAGAACAACCCCATACCCTTGCCTTTTTGATGGCAGGAGCATTAGTGAAGCTAGCGATTAAAAGGAAATGAAACTTTCCACTTCTAGTTGAGCAGGCCTGATAGGTAGTTTTAAAAAAAAAAAAAGGGGGGGACAAAAAGTCTGGAGTCTCATATGCAGCTGTAATTTTCCGCAGGAGAATGCCCATTAAACAGCAGAAACATGAATTCCCATGTAAGGAGTTCAGACTCATCCTGCTGAGTGACGTGCCCCGCACTGTGCGGTGTGTACGCAGCACTACGGATACTGTACAGTGGGTGGGTGGGGAGGGGCAGTCTGCTTTTTGCAAATATTCCTGGAGTTTTGGACAAGCTCTAAGCTGGTCCCTGCACCTGTGTCCTTCCCCACCTGTTCGCTTAGGGTTAAACAGGTTGGTGATGGCAAGAGAAGAGTACCCACAAGGTAGCCTCAAATAGTTTTGAACTCTATTAATTTTTTTCTGTTATCATTTTCATGAGAGAAAAAGGAGGAATGAGCTACGGAGCTGAAAGTCTTTGACCTCTGAAATACAGCTAGTAGCTGGGTGTGCTAGCAGCAAGCCCTGCCTAAAAAGAAAAAAAAAAAAAATAGGAGGAGGGGGCAAAAACCTGATAGCTTTGACTCTTCTTTTGGCTCATCCCACCCCTCCTGCCCCCTCTTTTCACTGATTGCAACCAGCAGAGCCCTGGCCCGCTCCCCGCCCCGGCCACGCAGCAGGGTGGTTTTGCAACCGCGCTGGTTCCCAGCAAGACTGGCTCCAGCCGGGAGCCCAACTAACAATCCCCGCAGAACTTATTAGCTCAGGTTTTGTGGAGTGTGTCCCCTCTAATGAGGACGTGTGTCACTGCGTAGGGAGCAGTGGGTCAATGCACCCCTTGAGGATGGGCTCTCCCAGGTTTCGGACCCTGCTCAGCATGCGAAGATGTGGATGACTTGTAATGCAGGTATTTTCCACTGCTATTCAGGGAATTCTCCCTCTTGTTAGTGTTGATTTATAACAATTCTTGAACTGCTGGGAAAGTTTCAGAATACTGGAGGAAAGTTGAATTTGTATTGCTGTTAAAAAAAGAAAAAAGGGGGCAAACAAAGTGGTAAGGTGCAAAGCGCTTGCATGGGTGCTGTGTGCATGCTGTTTTCTGTAAGAAAGGGTGATGCAACCTCAACGTGGCATATATGAAAAGGATTAAAACCTAGTTAGCTAATTGGTTTCAGGATGATTTTATTGATTTCTGTTTCTAGGGGTCAAGCAGGTGGTTATGGTCTTGCTGCAACTTCTGTGTTGCCTTAGAATCATAGAATCGTGGAAAGCTTTAGGTTGGGAGGGACCTTAAAGATCATCCAGTTCCAACCCCCCTGCCATGGGCAGGGACACCTCCCACTAGACCAGGTTGCTCAAAGCCCCGTCCAACCTGGCCTTGAACACCTCCAGGGATGGGGCAGCCACAGCTTCTCTGGGCAACCTGGGCCAGTGTCTCACCCCCCTCAGAGTGAAAAATTTCTTCCCGAGATCTCATCTAAATCTCCCCTCTTCCAGTTTGAAGCCATCACCCCTCATCCTATCCCTACATATCCTTGTAGAAAGTCCCTCTCCAGCTTTCTTGTAGGCCCCTTTCAGATACTGGAAGGGGCTCTAAGGTCTCCCTGGAGCCTTATCTTCTAGCCTTCTAGTATATGCTTTTCTGGAAGGATCTCCTAAAAATTGTAGGGGGGTCAGAGGGAAGCTTGAACGGCTGTAAGTGAAGAACGTGCCTCAAAGCAGAAGAGTTTAGACACCTCTTGTCCTTCCCTTACGTAGATAAGGGTGATGTGGTAATGGTCTGCAAGAGCAAAACTGGTAAGAGGTCATCTTTTCCAACTCCTGCCCTGTTTTGTGGCTTCTCATTGAAGCTTCACAGGAAATAAAACCAAGACTCTGGCTTTGCTCAGTGTGGCTTAAGTGAGCAGTGAGCAGGTTCCCAGACTGGGAACTAAAGCCAGGTAAAGGTAGGCTGGTGATGAGGCTCACATTTAGAGGAGATGTATAGCTACTGTGGATAATTATTAAGCTGATTGTACATGTTCCCAAAGAAAGTCTCTCATTCAAACAGGATTTCGTTCTGGGCAGTGTGGTGTTTTCCTCAGGAGGTTGGACTATGCGCTCCTGCTTGCAGGAGGCTGTCAAGCACTGACTGCCCAGCACCGAGTTATGAGATGATGGTTGCTCTGGTTTTGCTACTGGTTATGTAGGAGTTTAGATGTCAACTTAACAGACTTCAGTAAACCCTGCTGTGTTTTCTTAGCACAGCTGTTTTTGCACATGACTTGCAGGTGTGGAAAGCGAGGCCCATGAAGACAAGTCACTTCACGCTCTACCACACAGACCCTGAGGTGGCATGTGGAGAGCTTCTGTGAAGGGTGGTGGTGTGATGTTGGGAGGAGTGGAGTGCCAACATGGTGACATCACTTCCATAGCTCCGTTAAGTCACCCAGGTGCTCCTGCATGGAGCTGTATGGCACCTTGCAGACCTACCAAGGCAGACTTGGTCCACCACTCACATGGGGCCCTGGCTAATGTAGGCAATGAAATGCCTTGTTGGGTGGTTTCTTGTTGAAATCTGGAAGGGGAAGAACAGCATGAAGACCTGTGTCCTGTGGCTCTGTACTTGTTTTAATGCCTACAGTGACACACAGTGGTGATGAGTTTCTGCTGTGCCAAAGCCTTGGCACAGGGAGGTAGAGGACATTGTAGGTGGTTGAACTGGTGACTGCCAAGCTCTCCTTGCAGGAGCGCACTGCCATGGGCTGGATCTGCTTGCTGATGTGACTCGGGCTGTTCGTCAGATGGTCAGATAATGAAGCTTTGGAGCTTTTTACTCTTCCATCCAATATATTACCAATTTACTACTGAGTTTTTTCACGATCAGCAGAGAACTGTGGGTTTCGTAAGCTGATTTGTACCATCAACACCGCAGTCAAATCCTCTTTATTTTTTTGTGATGATGCAATTTTTTTTTTATCCTTGTGTAAGCAGCCACGAAATAAAAAGCTGGCTTTTGGCTGTTGGATTTCCCCTGTTCCTTACGCTCCCATTGTGGTAGAGAGCCTGGCGGGAAAGCATGGCTCAGTTGCTCCTTAGGAGAATGTTTTTCAGTGTCATGGGATGCGTTTGCCTTTTATTTCTCGGTAGTGTGTTTGCAGGGAAGGTAGATCACGGTTCCCATCAGGATTATTCCATTGTGATATTCCATTACTCCATTTCCCAAGAAGATTTTTTGACACACACACCCCACC
>VYXH01002831.1:259742-279779 GCA_013397275.1 Burhinus bistriatus | reverse complement strand
AAAAATAATAAATCGTATAATAATATTTGCGAAGAAAGGCTGCGAGTGCAAACCACACCTCCGACTGTGCCGCCGCTTTATTAATTTATTTGCGCCCCGAGTGACAGTCCTCCCGAAGTGATAACTGGTGCGCTGTGTCTTTAAAAGGTTAAAACCCTTCTCAAAAAGGCCTGGACTCATAGTGGGAAAAGACAAGAGAGGCTTTGGCTGGCTTTGGAGCCAGAAAACAGCTGCTGATTAGAGTCTGCGTCTTCGGGCTGAATTTATTACATATTTTTCAGCAGCAGGGATTCTAGGAGGAAGCTTCCGTTTGGGTTTCTTGATCGTGGTTTATTTTTATTCAGAGGAATAACAGAGGAAGGATTTGTTCCGGCTGGAGCATGCTCACAACCTGCAAGATCTCCCATTATTAAACTGCCTAGTTTGGGCTTTAATATACATGTGGTGGTGGTTTTTTTTTGTTTTTTTTTCTTATTAGCGTTATTATTATTTGGCAGCGTGCATCTCTTTTTTTTTTTTAAATAATTTATTTTGAAAGGAAGCTGATCTCGTAATGAGCTTTCTCCTTCCTTACTTGAAACAGGTGCTAATGAAAGAATGCAAATAGCACCGGCTGAGCCGAACATTTCATAAAGACGGGAACAGCCACCGACCCAAAACGCTCCGGGATCTGCCTGCCGGCACCCAGCAAAGGTAGGCACCAGGGGTTCGGGTGTTTGGTGAGGGGTTTTTTTTTTTTTGCCTTTTTTGTTGTTGTTGTTGCTGTTTTATTTTGGTGCTGGTGTTCTCTGCGTGTATATTTGCCAACGGTATATATATATATATATTTTTCTCCTCCCTCCCTCACTGCGGGTGCACAACCGGACGGTGAGATTCCATTTTGCCTCCCGAAAGGTGTCAGGTTGCCACCGAGACGCTCGCCCGCCGCACACGGAGAGTGCGCATATATAGAGATATATAGAGATATATATTTACATGGGTGCGTGTGCATGCCCTGGGTGGCCGGCGCTGGCTGCGGTGCCCGGCACGATGGGCGAGCGCCCCAAGCCCGAGGTAACCCCAGTGGTGTCAGCCAGCCCCCACCAGCCTGTAACCCTGTCCCCGCCACGCTCGCAGCTACTTGCTGCTTGCTCCCGCTTAATTAGCCCTGGCTGTCGCATGAATTTATCGTCGCTTGACAGCAACTTCATTTTCTCCCGATGTGCGTAGATGATTATTATTTTTTTTTTTTTGTTTAAACTTCCCCCCCCCCCCCCTTTGCTGGTGGGAGGCAGGGCTGGGGGCGGTGGGAGGCGAATGCCGTGTGTGTTAGCGACGTGCAAGATTGAGACCGGCGTGCAGAGGGACACGCGTCTCCGCTTGGGCACCCCGGCCGCTGCGTCGGCGGAAAAATGGACATGTTGCTCCGTGGGGAGCCTCGTCCTCCCGGGGCGATGCTGGGAGCCTGTGCCGAGGCCCTGCGCCGCTTCCCATCCCGCATGTATATTCCCTGAGGAGTAGAAGCAGCTGTTACCTGATGTTACCGCATGTATAAACATATTAAAAAAAATATATGTATATATTCCAACCCTCATTTCAACAGCTACATCCCTGCTTGAATTCCCTTTTCCCTGCACAAAGCCTGGGCGCTGGCTTGCCTTTTTCACCCTGCCCCATTTTATTTGCGGGCGCTTGGGGCTGGCGTCCGGGCAGCGCCGGGATATTATCCTTAGAGGTTTGTCCTTTACTTGGGGAGCTCCAGTTTTCCCCCCGCGCTGGCGGCGGCCGCGGTGGAGGCGGGTGGACGTACGGCAGCCCCGTGCAGTCCCTGGCCGTGGCTCGCGCTCGGGCTCCGGGTTCTCTGCCCTGTTCCCACAGCCGCCAGCCTGGGCTTGCAGCAGGGACTGCAGTGGCCTCTCCGAGGGCCAAATCCAGCCCTTGCTGGCATCATCCGGCTCCTTCGGCCATATGAACCTCCGAGGGCAGAAATTAGCCCTTTGTCTGGAAGTTTGCCTTTATCTCTCGACGTGTTTAAGTGTGTTTGAGCGGTATATTGCTTTTCTTCTGTGTGCACGTAAGATTATTTGTATTTTTTTTTTTTTTGCCTGACTACTAAGGAAAGGGTCTGCAAAAAGTTTACCCCAATTAATTGTGCAAGCTGAGGGTGGGCAGCACATGAGATAAAATACTCATTTTGTATAAACAACCCCTTGGGGGCTTCCTAGAAAGAGAACTTCTGAATCTCTAACCTGACAGATAAAAAGTAATCAAAACTGAATATGCAGTGTGATCTGTGTCCCCCCTCCCCGCCTTCCAAAAGCAAATAATTTTTAATTAGGAGTTTGATACAGGGTTTTGCGCAGGACACTACGTTTAAAATATGCTTTGGAGCCAGCAGGAGGGGAATACTCCCCTAAGCCTGGTTTTGGCTGGGTGCGGGGCTGCGAGCGCCTGGTGTCCCCTGCCCTCCTGCTCTGCAGAAATGGCAAATCCAAACGCTGACGGGGGCTGGCGACCCCCAGCCTTGTGCTTTGGGATGCAAAGAAAACCAGGTATTTCCCCGACCCTTGCGGTCCCTCGTGCCAAGCCAGTGATGCTCGGCTCGCGCCGGGGCTGCGTGGTCCTGCGGGGACAGGATTTTCTCTCTGGTTTTCGTGCTGTGCCAGTGAAGGAGCGTGCCCAGTGCCGCACTTGGATTTTAATTTTTTTATTTTCTTTTTTCCCCTTTTTGGAGATTGCAAATCCTCGCAGCTGCAAGAAAACGTTGCGGGGGGAGGGAGGGGAGTCAGTCTCTATTTCTTCCTCCTTTCGGCCAGCCTGCTTGCTCGGAGGGATCTCTGCAAAGCAGTGCCATGTGGCAGCTCGCTGCTCGGCTCCATCCCGAGCTCTCGCTCCGCTTGGGCCGGTGGGGAACGGTTCGGATGAGAAACCTCCTGAGAAAGCCCAAGCTGGGTGGTCGTTAAGGAGGAGGAAGGGAAAGTGGCATTTTTCCTACCAAATCACCTGCCGTATAGGGTACGGGCTTGTGCTGCGCTGCCTCTGGGGCCACCAAACCCTGCGTGCGTTGCCCAAGCCCAAACCTTCCTCCCGGCAGCTTGAGCAGGACACGGCGGGTTTTGTCTCCTGCTGCACCAGGCCAGGGTGCTCCTCTGGAGAGGCGGTGGCAGCCGAGTCCTGCCAGGAGCTGCTCTTTTATGAAGTCTCTGTAATACTTTGGGACCGGTGGGAGCCGCCGGCCCTGCATTCCTCTGACTTTTAGCCTTTCGTCACCTCCAGAGAAAGGGAAATAAAACTGTTGTTCACTGAGGCACCGGGGCCCGGGTCAGCCGACAGTATCGTGCTTGCAAAGGATGCTGTTCATTATTTTGCTTGAAATACTTGTAAAACTCCTATAAACGTAGATGACGTGCAAGGTCGTGGCTTTCCAATGGCTCTCCAGCATCTCGGCTCATTTCTGGTAAAGGTTGTGGCTGGCCTGTTCAGTCGAGTTATGTAAATGGAGAAATTTGCTGGGGAATTGCGAGCGCTGTGGATGGGCCGGGAAGTTTTGTGGGCCCCTGCAGGAGCCCAGGTTCAGAGTGCCGCCTCCTCCGATGCACTTTAATTCTGGATTTCCACCTGGCCCTGGGCTGGTCCAGCAATTACCAGAAATCTCCGCTATCTCTGGTCATGATGTGGAGCTGGTGAGGAAGGGATTGGTGCCAGGAGAGCAGGAACATCATATTGACCTAAACCCGTCATTTTTAATTGGCCCGGCTGGGAGTGAGTCTTTCTGCCTTGTGCTGGTAGGAGCACAAACCACTCTAGATGGGTTTGGGGCTAAAAAATATCTCCTTTCTCCATGTAAAGCTAAATATCTGCAGCTGGCTTAGTTGAGGCAGATGTATAATATCGGTAAGTATGGATGCACCAAGGAATAGTACATCCCAGCATGCTCATTTATTGGAGTGTTTAAGGGTGCAAGTTGTTATCTAAAGAAGATCTTCAAAAATATGTAAGAGGGCTGGATGTTGCTTACCCATATTTAACCATATTCCTGACCTTACTGCAAAAGGCATGTCAGAATTCATAGCCCAAACCTCTTCATTGAGTTCTTTAAGCAGCTCAGAAACTTTTATGCCAAGAATGGAAACGTAGCAGCTATGTAAGTCATGGATTCGCTCAACTCTGATCTCGGCGGTTAACTGAGGCGGGGGGGAAAAAAGCAGCATGGCCTTTTTTGTTCCCACTTAACCTTCCTGCATCTTACTTTTTCTTCTGTGTGGGAAATGGGGAGGAGGGAAGGGGGAACCGTTTGGCCAAGATCTCAGTATGAGTCCCTGGCAGATTGAAAATACAAGTAATAAGTTTTGACTCTAAGCTCCAACTGCAGACAGCAGCGCTCGCTATTTTTTCTTTTTTTTTTTTTTTAATGCCGGTTTGCTGGGTGGACACCAGCGCAGTAGGGAAATGCACAGGGGAACGTGTTTTACTGTACCGATAATCCCTATCGCTAGTTATGTTTTGTTGCCCGGATGATCATTGTTGTGAGAAGCAGGAGCAACCCCAGCTTCTGGGGACGCGGGTGCTGCGGCGGGGTCTGCGCCGTTGGGAGGTGAACACCGCAACTGGTTGCTGTCACCGATGACTTGAATAATTTAACGAGGCACGTTGTATGCAGCGTGGCCAGCTCGAGCTCTGAGGGCTGCGTGTGAAAACCCTCGTGGCTGAGGGACACGGGATGCTGCTGGCATCCCCTGGGAGCAGAGGGAACCCAGAAATAGCTGCTGGGTCGGCCCCCAGGAGGAGCCCAGCTGCTGGTCCCAGCCTGGGGTTGGTCTGGATGGGTTGTTATGGCCCGGGATGCCCTAATGACCCTGACCCTAATGGTCCCGGTTGGTCCGCCTCTCCCTGCAGCTGGGAGAGGAGGATCCCACAGCCCTGCCGCTCCAGGGCTGCTTGCAAGCTCCCTGCGTGGGAATCCCATGGGACTTGGGACCTTCAGATGGGTTGTCCACCCCTCAAACAGCCCAGAGTTTTCAGTGCAGAGATTGTCTCGCTTCCCCTCCCGTGTGCCGTCTCATCACTCCGGCAGCACTTGATGTGGGATGCATTGGGTATCTTTGAAAGGAGCTTGGTCAATAAAATCCGGTGGAGGAGACAACGGCGGGTGGCTGGACAATCTCCTGTGTCTCTGGAGGAAGGGCCCAAGGCTGCTGCTGACTCACAGCCCCCGTTTGGGGGTTGCCAGCAAAAAGAAATGAGTAAAGCCTGATGTAACAAGTGATCTGCTGAAAATAAGTCACCGCAGAATTTATCATTCTGTTAAAGTGTGAGTGAGAAAGGTGAGCACCGCTCGTGATGATGTCAGAGATGGTCTCAGAATCCTTCAAAATACACCTCTGCTACAAACAAAACTTCTAACCCACTTTTTTAGTTGCCCTTAGAGTTTAAGCATATTTCATATATGCCGGTGGGTGGTACTGCTAAGTGATGGATTTGAAATCAAAAGCTCTAGTATGTTTGAAATAATGTTTGTGATTGGAGCTCGTAAGTTCTTTTAAACAATTGCTCATGTGTAAAAGAGCAGGCTGCTGGGATGGGCTCAGCTGTGCAAGCATCGTCCCATCCTGCCCTGGTCCTGGTCCCTCTAACCCACGTCCATCCTATGACGTCTGTGTTTCCGAGGCGTTTCCAGTCCTCACCAGCCAGTTCCCCTTTGCCTCTGTGTTTTAGTCCATGAAAACAAATTTATCGTCCCTCATCTCTCTCCTTATGGCCTTTACCCGATTCTGTGTTGGTTGTCAGTCCTGTACATTGTGTTCCCATTCACCCCAGTTTTGGTTGCATATAACTCATATTTTCAAAAATACCGGGTTTTTTTTGTGGTCTTGGCATCATAGTGAATTTTATGGGAGAGTGAAAATTGCTGAGCCAAACAGGTTGTTTTGTTTTTAACGACTGTTCAGAAGCAGTTTGGCCAGGTTTCTTCTGAGAACTGTTTGCTGCGGAGAATCTGTTGCTAGAAATGAATTCTCCAGACGACCCTGCGCGGCAGGGACATCTCCAGCGAGCGCGGGCAACTTCTACCTTACTGATACTGGCATTTGATTATAGCTTTGATTAATTCATCGGGCAGTAATTTTATGCAGTGGGGAAAAAAAAAAAATAAATCTGCTACCTGGCAAGTGAAGGACGCGTACTGTGCACCCATGGCAGATTGAAGGAAAATATTTAGAGTGGCTTCGTGTCTCTAACCCAGACGTGGTGCCGTGCCGAGAGGAGGCGGCTGTGTGGGTCAGACCACCCGCTACAGGGGGTGAACGTTGATCCCGGGCCAGCTTCCCCAGCGATGAGAAGGTGTGCTCGTGCGTGCGCGGCTCCCGGGCTGCCAGGTGCCTGGGGACACAGTCGGCAGAGCAGGAACTGCAGGCTTAAAATAAATAAATAATTTGATGAAGGGAAGATATTGCTGTTATGGCCAAGTGAGTTGCTTTTTGGAGCGCTAAATATATACCTGGCTTGGTTTATACTGAAAAACATGCTTCTCAGTTGGGGCAGAAATGGTACAATTTTACTCCTCAATTATGCTGTGGATTAAGCATCAATGGGATTTAGTTTTCCCTTGTGAAGCCATAGTGAACTGGAAGCAAAAGTCCTGTTGGAAGTTGAGTTCCTAAGTCACGTGGCATATGAAATTATTCATTTTCCTCCATCCTCTGCCCACTTGTGTGTCCGTGCAGCGAGGCACACGTATGTGCTCTCCCAATGGCGGGGTATGGTTGATAGTTGGGTTGACGCTACCCAAAGCCTCTTGTGTTTCCCTGCACTACAGGCAGTTTAAGACAAGAAAGACTCCTTGTTTCTGTTTTTACAAAAACGTATCGCTCTGTAAGACAAAAATTTTGTTCCTTGGCTTCAGTTCCTCATTGGCACCTCAGCAAAGGCCAGCGCTGTGGGTATTTGTGTGGCACGGGCGTAACTGGCACGCTGTTGGGCAGAAAGGTGCTCTTGCTGTCCTGTGTAGTGCCCAGCCTCATGGGACCCTGGGCTTGGGGGAGATTTCAGGGTGCTCCGTTATACAGAGTTGATGATAAAATCAGAAAGGAGATGCCCTTTGGTGAATTGTGCAAAGACAGTGAACTTGGGCAGTCCGGAGCGGACGGTGTGCTCGGCTGACCACGGGCCATGAAGGTGGTGGCTGGGCGGTGTTCATGGGGATGCCGTGGGGAAAAGAGCTTCATACTCGTTTCACCTCTTATATTATACTATCTGTGTGTCCGTGCTCCAGTTTCAACACTCCTTTGTCAGCTGGCAGGGTTGGATAATGTAAATAACAGCAGAACTCAAAAGTGTCTGGAAAACTTGCCTGGGGACTACCGGGAAGGTTACTAAATTCCCAGAATAGCTAATTTAGCTGGACAATTTGGCTTGTTGATGAGCGCAGGAATGGGACAAGCTATACAAAAGCTCTGTGATTCGTATGCCTGCAGCTGGCAGGACCCACATTCCTTTTGCTGTTGAAATTTGGGGGTGCAATGGGGGCACGTTCCCTCCTGGGTAAACCAGCTCCTCGGTTCTGGCGCTGCCTTGCACTTCCCAGTGCTGTCTCCTGGTGTGATGTTACCGCTTAGGAAGATTTTGCAAATTATATGATAATCCTCAGATAGGGAGGACTCCAAGGACGCTGTAATTAGTCTGTATCCATAGTTATCCTGCACTTTGTTTTGGGATGCTGCGTACACTTTTGAGGCATGAATCCATCCCTGAGCACTCTGTTGTTCCTTACAGAGGGAAAGGTTGGGTAAATTGAAAAATCAAGAGGCCAATTTTCTCAGTTAACTGTACATAACAGGTTTCTGTTGCTATTTCTGTCAGCGTTTATATGTCTGTTTTTCTCAGTCATTTGGATTTTTCTCAGTGTTTGCCACTGCAGAAGATGCTTGGGGGAGTGATGCTGTCTGAAGAAGCGTAGTCTCAAGTCAAAAATGCATATTGGGATAAAAATTTTGATTATGAAAAAAAACTTATTCATGACTGAAAAACCATAAAAACGGACTTGGTACTCAAGAGCAAACCGCAAAGGTGCAGGGGGACAGAGGACGCTTACATCAAGATCGTATAAAGGTTGCAAAGTGAAGTTATCCAAAGATGGAGTAAGTATGCGTGAGGTTGAACACGTAATCGTAACTTCCCTTTGTCTGTGCAATCTTTATCAGACAGAACGCAATCTCGTGTTATTTACAACTTTCACTAAATAGATATTTAAGAGAAGCTCGATGATGCAGTTAAAGACTTTTGACACGTGGCCAGACGCTCTGCCTTTATGTTTGTGTAAATGTGAGCAGAGGGTGGCTGTGCACCCCAGAGCCTGCGCTCAAGTGCCTTAAAAGAAAAAAAAAAAAGTCCCTTTGTCCCAGTATAACCGCATTTTCTGCATCTAGATGGCATGGCGGGATGGGACCGTCCCCACCCTAGGGCAGAATGGGAAACTGAAAATTGTAGTCCTCTAACTTGCTCGAGGAGACTGGATGTGTTCTTGCAACTGTCTATAAAAGGTGTGCCCTCAAGCAGGAGAGTTGCCCGGATTTTCCAGACAGTGTTTTGGGAAGGAAATTCAAGCTCCCCAAGGGACGTGTGGTGAGACTCCATCCTTGTGGTTGAGCACGGTGCTCCAGGAGTGGGGACCGAGCTTTTCTCTGGGCTCCTCATCTCACGTGCTGGGTGGGGCTGACCCCAAGGTCTGGGGCTGACCCCAAGGTCTGGGGCTGACCCCAAGGTCTGGGGCTGACCTTGCCCCAGCAGCCCTCCCGTGCCCTGCGAGAGGGTGACGCTGTGGAGCTGGGGCTGGTAGAAGGTCTCTCCAGGGTAGCAATTGCAGAGCCCACGATACAGGGCTGGAGCAAGACCCAGAGCATGCATGTCATGAAGATGTGAGCTTTGAGGACTTTGGGGATGTTTTGAGCCCAGCTGGACCTGCCAGGGAGGACTTGGAAAATAAAAGTGCTTCTTGCAACCAAGAGCTCTGGACCTTGGCGAGATGGGTAGTTAACTTGGAGCATGGGGCTTGAGCGTGTTCCTTGCAAAAAATGTACTTGAATGGGGATAATCTTGTGCTGCAAAGATGCAGATGAGAGTGGAAACCATCCTGGTATCTTGGAAGAGTCTTCCTGGCCCTTGTGTGTTCCAGCACCCCCTGCAATACAGAGGAGTTGCTCGAGGCAAGGATCCGTAGGACTGGTGGGGTCTTGCTCTTGATCTTTTCCAGCACCACATGGGCACCTTGGACTTCATGTCCCCGCAGACACCTGTGGGTTTCCAATGGGTGTAATCCTGAGAAGAACGTGACAAGGGATACTATATTTTGGTGATACAAAGCTGGAAATAAGAGCAGTAGAAAGGAGGAGAGGAAAGCTGAATTTGTACGGTTTAGACTAGCACGTTGTCTGCATTTTCTTAACAGGATGGAATAGTTGCAGCATGTTTTTGTGTAATTTGCTATGGTACCTTTTTTTAAAGACAGAGTTCTCGGTGCTTTAACTAGGGTGTGCCGCTCCTCTCAAACTTATGCCAATAGAATTCATCCATAAACTCAGTATTTGTAGACTGGGTGCTGACTGACTGACTTCTAGTGTTGCAAACGAAATAGTTTACTCCTGCCTATGTATTTTTGCATTTGCACCATACTAAAATCCATGAAATGGTACAACCAGCTCCCAACAAACAACACCCCCCCTTGCTTTTTGGGGGATGTTTTTTAACAGTCTAAACCTTTTTAAAACCTTAAAGCTGCATAAGCAGCTTAAACCCATCTAAAGCCTTAGATCATTTTAAACAGCTTGTGCCAATATAAGGACTTAGATTACCTTAAATACCTTAAACAGATCTAAAGCTTTAGTGAAAGAATTTGGCCAGTCTCAGATTTGGTTGATTATTAGATTGATTTCACGGGTACGCTGGTGACCACAGGGTGACTCTGCCCAACCACTCCTTACTGGAAAATGCCCTGATTTTCTCTATCTTGTGATTTTTACACTTGGAATATTTGATGCTTTGACATGCGAGCATGGCACTGAAATCTGAATCTGTAACCTTAACTCTGCCCTCGTGCTTAGGTTATGATCATCTGTAACTTCTGTACATGGCCCCAGGTTGTTTTGGCTAAATAAGCATCTAATTTGCAGGAGAAAATGAATTCTATTACACCAGTTGAGGATTTTCAAAGAATCACGAGTGCCCGAACTGCCCTTTACAGTCTGGATTCTTATGAATTGCTTATACAGCTTTGAAAATCCCATCCTAAGATGTGGTAGCTTAATTAAACCTCTTTAAAAATGTACATAAACAGAGGAATCAGTCCAGACTCTGACTTAGGTTAATTTGGACATTCTCTACTTATTGTCTGCTCCTCACTACTGCATCCTCATGGTGGTAACGTAAGGTCGGATTCTTCCTTCATTTTGAAAGGGAAAATCATAGGTAATTCAGGCTCAAAGAGTTAGGAGCTTTTGGTTTTTTCCTAATTTAATTGAGATGGAGTTTCACTTCCACACCAGCCAGCCCTGAAAGGCTGAGTTACTTGCTTTCCCTTAGAGCACAGCTTTTCTGAAAGCTGAAAAAGCAGCAGCCCCCGGAATATTTTCTTTAGGAGATACGCCGATAATAACACTACGGCAGTAAGAAGATACCATCAGTGAAATTTTCCGCTCAGACTCCTTAGCTGAGAAAAGGAGCCAACGCGCTTCCCTCCTGCTGAAGATGAGGATGGGGTCTGCACACCCGAGTAGCCTCCGCTCCCCCTCGCCCCGAGCTGCAGCCCCCGGGCAGGGACGCAGCGTTTCGGCAGGTTGGGCCGGGACGGTGCTCCAACCCCATTCCTGCCCTCGCTGCTTTGGCCACGCAAAAGTGGAATTTATGGTGAGCACCGCGCCAAAGGGAGTTTGTGTTAAACCAGGTGGGGTTTTGTGGCGGCGCACGCAAAGCAGCGTTAACCTTAAGCTCTCGTCTCAGTTATGCTATGTAATGTAGTATTGGAACAGACCCAAATAAGCTGGAGATGAAAATGTGACGGTTCATAGGAAAGAGTAACTTGGAGCAAACCTGGCATCTCCGTTCGTCGTCCTCGTGGGCTCTGCCATGTGCAATATCTGCCTTTCAATCTGGCCTGCGTAGCAGCAAAACGGATTCACACAGATCTCTGCCGTTAAGAGGAGACAGTATTTTAGGACTTTCACGTATGAGAACTGTTTTAACTTGCACGAAACTTTAGAAAACTAAGAAAAAGTTTCAGTTTCATTTTTAGAGACCCGGCTGTTTGTTCAAGCTCGAGTGTTAGATCGCTAGCACAGGTTATTCACAGTGCAGCTGCTAGTAAGTTCTGGTCTCCTGCATTTTATTCAGTTAATAAATTAATGTATTTATTATTCATAGAAATAGTAGGTGAGTGCTCGCTTGAAGGTGAATTGCTTTCTTTCAGCCTGCCAAGCTCTGAATTCCCTCGTAGATAGTATCATTCGTACTTAGAGCAAGAAACCTGAATGCTACCATATTATCTCTGAGAATATCTAATGGAAAAATCTGGGATTTTACAAAACACCTATTTTTTTAAAAAAGTTAAATTAACAAAGCCTGACATAAAATACATCCAGAAATTCCTGGGGGTTACACAGCGCTGGAGATTTCAGTCCAAGCCTGGCTCCTTGAGCAGCTCACCGTGAGTGCAGCTCTCCAGTACATAATAAAGTTCCTTTCCTTTCTTAGAATATCTGGCCCAAGGAGTTTGGGATTAAGTTTGCTAGAAACGTAAACACATTGCAGCTGGGCAAACCGCAGCTGAATCAGGGCAGAGAGCAGAGCAGCTTTATAAATCTGATTTTTTCCATTCTGACTGACTTCCCCTAGGTATAACCTGGTGACTGGGACTGGGTTTGCTTCTGTCAATGTCCCACAAAGCCGTGGATCTTTGCACCTACGACCTCGGTGCCCTTATCTGCTTGGATGGGACGTGGCGTGCTGGTCGCTGTTGGGAATTTCTCCTCTTGCTGCGGAGCTGAGCTGGTTTTGGAGCTGGACTTGGTGCATTTCTTCCCTCCTGTGGAAACCCACGAGCCGCCTGCTTCTTCGCTAGTGACAACTTGGTGCAATGATTATTTTTTCACTCAGCTTAGCCATTTTTACCTTTTTTCTTTTTTTTTTTTTACCCTCGGTTTGCTGCAAGCTCCAGAGTGGTCTCAGCTCTGTACACCTCTAACTGGAGATTCAAAGCAAAAATAAAGCGGCTGGTGCAGGTACCCCCCGTAGCAGCCTCTTACCCGCTAAGCTGCCCATCCCGTACTCTGTGCCCTTGGCAGAAACACGAGAGAGAAAACCTTTCCTAAAGCCAATAGTAATAGAAAAACAAAGGAAAGAGCTTTTTTTTTTTCCCCTTCACCCTGACGTGTCTCCAGCCCCGTCTCACAGTTACGAGCTCTGGCACGCGTGCCCTAGCCCAGTTGCAGAGAGCCCCACTGCGCAGTGGGCGACAGAAACCTGGGGGTGCAGCTGGAGCGAGCCTGGGCAGAGGGGTCTGCGGGACACGGGGCTTGGACCTCTCCCATCCCCGCATCCCGGCGAGAAAATGCAAATAAGCTGCTTGTTCCACTGCCATTCACAGCCGGAGATGGGAATAGCCACCAACTGGTGCTAAGGCAAGGATTAAACGGGTTTAATATAGACGGTGTGGTGCTCGGCGCGCACCACCCCAGGGCTTCTGGCAGCCCCCCGCATCCCCCTTTTGCTTTGCTGGGGGCCATCGTGCCACCAGGCAGGACCACCCCGAACCCGGGAACGAATGTAGATGGACTGGGTATGTGACAAGTGTTGCTCAATTGCGTGCCAGCCGTTATGGGATGCGGAGAATAATTTGGAGTATAGGGGGTCGTAGCAAAGAGCCCAGCTGCCTGATGTGGGCAGTTGAGGTGAGAGCTTTCCAGTTTTCCTTTCTCCCCAGTTTGTTCGCACAAACTGCAGCGGTACAAACCAGTCGGCGTTAATCCAGCCAGCAACTGCGTCTTCCTTGGAAGGGGCCCTGATTTCCAAAAGCGTCGCCGTCCAGGACAGCACTTAAACGTGTGCTTGCCTGTAAGCATGTGTTTAATTGCTGTCCTGGATAACGTTGTACTTAATCGTGTCCCTAAATGTTTTTCTGATCCAAGGCCAGTGTTGGCATCCTGCTGGCTGCACCGCCGTGTGAAGAGCTGCCGGTGGTGGATGCGGCATCCCAGCCCCGCGTAGCACGGACGGGCATTAGGCGAGTTATTGCCGTTGAGGAAACGAGTGCTGGTGTATGGAAGGAGGATTGAAGCTGCCCGGTAAAGAAAAGATTTCTGTTATTTAATAGGCTGAATTGGCAAATACGGTGAGCTGCGGAGGGTGAGAAAACATACGGCGTTTGTAGCAGCGAAGGATTTGTAACGTCGGTGGATTTGGGTGAGGATTAATGAGCCTTTTCAGCTCTCAGCGACTTGCTGAAACTCCTGAGCCTCGTTCGTTTGGGGACTTCGTCAGCAGCTCGGGGTTTCTTCCAGACTTCTTAGAAAGCTGCGAATTGTTGTTGTCTGTGTGCGCCCAGGCACGGGCATGCGGGGAAGCGTTTGTGTTCGACACGTGTGAGATGGGGAGCTGAGGGCTTCTACCTGCATGGGCACTGACCGCAAAAATCTCTGCGCAGCGGTGAAAGGCGAAGGCAGAATATTTCCAGTATCAGCTTAAACTCCTTTTTCTACATATTAAAACCTGGGCAGTTGTGTGGTCTGTACCAGGAGCAACAGCAGGGTGTCCCAGAGAGCTGCTGGGGCGCCTGGGCTGACGACACCCTTGTGCCTGTGCCCCAGGCACCCTGGCAGGGTAAGTCCCTCCTCTCCTTCCTTCTCTTGCTGACAGCTTTGCTGAAGGCTGTTTGCAGCCCAAACGCAGCTTTATGCAACATCTGCTGGTGCTGCAACAGAGCCGTGCATCCTACTCTCAGCAAAGTTCCTGCTGGCATGGGATGGTGCCACGACGTCCCTCTGGGTCCCAGTATGAGTCACAGCATCCCACTGTTTCTCTGGGCTGCCTGTTGTTGACCCTCTAATATGTATATTTTTTTGAAGCTAAACAAAACTCAATGCTGCATCAGGGCTGCAACGCTTGTGAGATGTGGGGCCAGGTGGCAACCCTGGCACCTTCTCCAGAAGATGCAAGCGCTGAAAAAGTCAGCTGTGCCACCAGGATGCACAAAGAGTGCACGTGTTAAAGCTTTGTTGCCTCATCCTCCTCTCAGTACGGAGGAGAACGGTACGTTTTATGGCTGGCCAGGTTTTATGAGGCCAAATATGTCTGGTCAATGTACCAGAATGGTTGTCAAAAACCTTGTGTGGAAAGTGGGGACTGGCCTCGCAGGTGTTTGGATGTGGGGAGTTAGAGCTAATGAATTCCCAATGTTACCGGGCTAGAGATGAGCACAAGAAGGAGTGGGCACAAATTAATGGAAGGTTTGGGCATGTCAGGAATTTAGGTGGAGTTTTTTTATGCAGGGAGGTTGGTGTGTGAACCAAATTGCAGCGGGAACAATTAATATAAATTATTTTTAAAAGTGCTTGGACATAAGGACAAACTTGAAGATTACAGCTGATAACTTCAAAGAGGAAAATCACTCAATTTGCATTTGATGTCAGGGGAAAGAACATTACCTACTCTGGAAAGGAGTGGACTTGGGCAGTATGTGAATATTTGAAGTCTTAAGAGAGACTGGCTGCATCTCCTGTTTATGCTGTGTCATAAAACTGGGACAAAGAGGTCACTTTGTCACTAAGTGGCAGCGTATTTCCAGTCAGTGAAAGGAAATAGATCAGCCAGCGTGCAGGATGCAGTGCAGGAGGAGAAAAGATGAGTTGGGGACACACCGCCAGTGGTGGGGGAGATGCTCCCATGGGTACTAGGTCAGCTCTGGTCCAGGCACTTCGCTGCATTGTGGTTTGGGTTGCAAAACGGAGATTCACCTGTTTATGGGTGAGGTTGAACAGCTTGCTGTGAATGTCAAGGAGGAATTTCATCCTCCTGGAGGGTGTATAGGAACGAATGGCGGTTGGGTCTGACCCTGTTTCCCCTTCCTCGGGGATTTGTCACTTGCCTCCAGGAGAAGCTGAGCTGGTGGGTCAGTGCCTTGTTACCTCCGTTAGCCTGATCCTCCATTTCTCTTTCCCCTGCAATGACAGAGGTTGTTAGTTGGTGGCACATGAGTGTGGCTTGGTTACCTTCTTGCAGTTTCTGCTGTTCTCCGGGTTCTTGTCTGGGTTGAAAGCGTTCATGTGAGCCTCAGCTCCATCGAGGTGATGTTAGGTTATGTGCAAACCCAAACCAAGAAACTTCATGTTAAAAACCATGCTTTCGTGCCAGAAGTGTGGTGCCTCAGTGGTGATGTTGGTTGTACAGTGGGTGCCTCGCAGGGTTGGGGCCATCCCATGGCTGTTATCCTTTGCCTGTGGGATACTCCCACTGTTCTTCAGCTGGGCTGGACTGTAGCACCTCACAGAAGGCTCCAAGCCCACCCAGATCCTCTCGTTAAGCTTCGTTGGCTGTCAGCGCAGTCCATCCATTACCACCCTTGCAGCGAGTCATGGAGCCGTTTGGGAGCTGACTTTGATCTGCAGGCTCTGGGCCAGGGAGGATTTAGGTGAACCGTGAGTTTTGGCCAAGGAGAGGAATACATGACATACAGCAAAAGCCCAGACCAGCAACCCTGCTGAACGATGCATTTGGCAGCAGAGGGGCCAAAAAAGGTCCTGGGAACTGGTTAGTGCAGGCAGGGACACAGGCAAGTGGCAGCAAACTGCGTTGCCATCAGGAGGAGGATTAGGCAGGTGGCGAGGGCAGCTCCGTTGGGGTGAACCCACTGCATGAAGTTGCAATGATGAACTCCTCTGAGAGATTGAGGAGGCTTGAGTTGCACTTGCACCTTGTATCTTCTTTGTAGCTCCGGTCTTTGCTTTCTTCAACCCACCCCTCTCGAGCGGCGCTGCCAAAGCTCGCTGTCTTGTTTGCTGGTGGTGGGATTTGAGGACGCCATGGGAAACGGAGTCCTGGTGGCATGGAGAGTCAGTGCAGCCTCTCGCAAGCAGCCAGCCGCGGTGGTTTCCGTCTGAGGGGCAGCGCGAGGTAAAATTTGTCATGACATTGACAAGTGCCGCTGGCACTAAGGAAGCGTATCGGTGCTGCCAACAGGACCGGGTGAGGCCTGAGGGAGTTACCTGCCACTCAGCTGCAAGTCGGGAAAAGCTTCCATGTTGTAGTGAGTCCAAAAAACCTCAAAAAGAATGAAAAATCAGGGTACGAAGAAAATAGAAGTATTATTTGCTGGTAAAATAACATGTCAAGTTTTTGTCCTATCTGTTTTACAAGGTAGAATCACAGAATTGACTGGGCTGGAAGGGACCTTAGAGATCATCGAGTCCAACCATAAGATGGGGCACCTCACCGAGTTCCCGTTTGCTTCTCCCAGTCCCAAAGGAGATGTGGTGCAGAGGCCACTGGAGAAGAGAGACGGGGTTTTTGTGTCCTCTTCCCTGCTTATACACAAAACTCCTCAGAACTGCCCCATGTTCTCATGGGAACAGGGTGAGAGGAGTTATGTCCGTCTTTCAGCTGGAGAACTGGAGCGTCAAGAGGTGAAACGCTGGTGCCGCAGGGGAACTGCAGGGTGGGGGGCTGCACTTGCACCCCACGTTTGCAACCAGGTTTTTTAACCCAAAGATCCCCTTAACCTTTACATGGAAGCAGGGCACAAGCTATCCCTTTATTTTTGCTGTTAGTCTCTATAACGGGAATTTAATACTCTCTGGGCTCTCTGCCATTCTGCAACAGACAACTATATTGTAGGAATAATTGCCCATACATGAAATAAAGTGATATTCTGTCTTTTTTGGAACAGTGGAAGTGACTTGTCTTCCCCCAGCTTCTGTCTTTGCATGCTTTCCTTAGGGAGGCACTTATAATCTTTTAATTATTGACCACGTAACGCAGGGCAGAGTGACATTATTTGTCAGTAATACAATACGGGAGGAGCTGCCCTCCCCTCTCTCTCGTTTTCCAATAAGCAAATGGAACCCCGTGCAGTGCTGTGTTCAACCAGCCCTTTCCTTGACAGCTTCCCATACCTGCCTGCGGTGCTTGCATCCCTCCCGTCGTGCGCGCAATTAAGCGAGGTTTAGCAAACGAAGCTCTCGCCTCCGCTGGGTGACTTCGCTACGAGACAGCCTCCTTCGTAAGGAGAATTTACACTGATGAAGCTCGGCTGTATCATCTCCGCTGTAAAGCTGCACGGATGGCTGCGTGGACGTTGTCCGTGGCCCCGTGCTTCGTGAAAATAAATCGGAGGAGTCCCTGAGCAGGCGGCTGAGTCACCGCTTCGTTTGCGTGTGAACTGAGCCTTGGAGGTGATACGTCTCCTCGTCCCGTTCGTTAGGAGGAGACACCTTGTGGTTAGTCCTGGGCCAGGAGGCCGGAGCACGTGTGGTGCTGCACTGATGGAGCTGAGGTGGGAGAGGACACCTAGCTCCCGTTGCTGGTGGTGGGGACCTTCAGGGGATGGCTTGTAGAGAGCCAGTTGGGCGTGCTGGGTTGGGTTTAGTGTCTCTGCATGCTGGCCACGGCACCCTGGCGGCAGGAGGAGACTTTCAGGTGTGTTTCCTAAACCTTTTCATGCCAGTGGTTTTGCCCATCTTTGTGGCACCACATGTAAGACGAGTCAGAGTGAAAGCACGGTATTTTTTTTTTAAGCTTTCAGAGTTAAAAGAGTTACTCCATTCTGAATTATGTACAGACATTATTGTTTTCTTAGGGTTTACAGGGCAGCGTTGCCTGGAGGCCAGATCAGACCCACGGCTTTGCAGCCCATCCAGGCGTGTGGTCACGGATAACTCCTCGCTCCCATGAAACGAAACTTAAACCGTGAGCCACAATGGGCAGAAAAGAAAAACAGGAAAGGGTTGCAAGGTAACAAATAGTAAGACGCTTAGGGAAAAGATGAGTGTGCAGAAGGATGGAGCAGCAGAGGATTATCGTTCTCTGCAGAAAGAAAAAGTGAAAACAGCAAAAAGACCCACAGGTTATCTCAGGAAAATTTCTGGAGAATACAAAAATAGTAAAAAATAGTTCCATTTCCTGAAAACAGTATCTTCCGAGTAAAAGGTTTTGCTCTTTGCTCTTTTTGCACTTTGTATTACCATGGCCATAAATACGCTTTTAACTGAGATTTTTATTAAAATACCAATGTTCGGTAGAAAACTATTCTATTTTCTGGGCAACTTTCTTCTAAGCCCACAATCGGCTAAGGCTTGCTTTGTCACCCTTTGTGGCACACTATCCTATATAATACAACTCTAAATACAGTTGCGTATTCTTGCAAATGCTGAAGTGTTCCTGGGATCTTACCAACCTCTTGGCTTCTGCTCTTGTGACACTGATTGCTAGTGGAGTAATTGCACTTCATTTTAAAAAAAAGCCTTTTCTTTTAAATACTTAACACTGTCTTCAAGTGTTATTTTCCATCGTTTCACACTTTTTCTTATTTGCCTTTTCAAAATGAGGGAATAACCTGCCAGAACAGAATGGTATATATGTTTTTATATGAAGTATAAAAAATACATTTTTTTTTCCACAAAGTATAAGGCTGGAAAAAAGGAAAGTAAAAAATCTTTAATTTCTTCCTGTAACATCCAGAAAGTTCACTGCATTTTTGTGCTGGAGGTACTAGTTGTTCAGAGGACATAACTACAGCGGGATTGTTGCAAGGGCAAGTCAAATCGACGTGTTGCACTGAAAAAGTCTTTGTGGCTTAAAGAAGGTGCATTCAAGGCAAGTAGGGAGATATAGATATATATCTATATATTTTAAATACATACCTGCCCTAGGTATCCCTGCTCTGGCAGGGGGGTTGGACTTAGACAATCTCCAGAGGTCCCTTCCAACCCTGGTGATTCTGTAAATACAGTTATTTGCTCTGTCCTCCGAATTACCCCGAGCGTGCGCTCCTGAGCGAGGCCTCACCAGAAGCTCCTCGCTGAAGGGCGCTTCTGGAAGGAGCGCGCCCGTCCTGCAAGGTACAGCATGTACGGCAGCAATTACGGGTTTTACACGTACGCAGACGGGGAGCCGCGGTTGAGCCCGCAGACTGCGACTGCTACCTTCTCCCGCCGGTGGGCATGAATCTCCTGCCTGGCAAAGTAGGTCTTGAGCATCTGCAGGACTAATAAGGTAGAAAACAGGCCCTGGGGAAAACCCCTCTCCCTCCCTCTTTTTCTTGATTTTATTTTTATTTTTTTTCCTTCTTATTTTTCAGTGCGCCCAGCGGAGATTTGCAAGACAAAAGCGTTTGCTTTGCATTGCGCGTTTTGTTTTGTGTCTCTGGGTTACGTGGAAACACACCTGCCATTTTACTGCTTCCTGCAGCAGATGCAAATAGAGCATCCTCTCAGGAAAACGGTACATCCCTTAAAATAAACTCCGCTGCTCAGTGGTGCGTATTGTCTCTGCTTTCGTGCTGGAATGTGCCTGCAAAAACAGAAAGCCACAGGATAAAAATACGGTTGCCCGCTAGTGATAAAGAGGGGTTTCTATGAGAGGTGCACGCGGGCTGCTGCTGTTTATTAAGTTNAAAAAAAATATATATATAGGAGAGTTACGGACAGCTTGAATGGGTGAGAAATTTTCTCACTTTTGGTTTCCTCATCCTAGAGCCAGGCCGTGGTTGGTACACGGAGACCTTGAAACCTGCCTGATACCGGAGTTTCACTCTCAGTTCTTCAGGTGACTGCAAAAATGAATCAGGTTTCTTTCAAGGGTGGAAAAGCCGAGAGGAGGAGAAGCGACTCTTGTATGCAAGCGCTGCAGCCGTGGGGTGCACGCTGGGGCACGGGGCGGATGCGGAGTTTGGAGGGTGCAGTTCTGCACCTCTTCTCTGAAAACGTCTCCAAGCATCAGCTGCCGATTCAGCAGAGCTTCCTTTTTTTTCTTTTTTCTTTTTTTTTTTTTTTTTGGGGGCAGCTTGGTGTGGGTTTTCTGTCA